>JAPEBW010001488.1:0-23347 GCA_027405785.1 Ophiocordyceps robertsii | reverse complement strand
TACCTACGTCTTATTAATCTTAACTAAACTATCTTAACTTTAGCTTTAATCCCTTTATAGGCCCCGATCCGTAAGACTAACGTAAAGTTAATAAAGTCCTTTTAATAAAGAACTAGAAAGTCTTAGCTAAGTAATATATTAGCCGCTAAGCGTTTTACTATCTAAGCGCCGATTCTTACCTTTATAACTATAAGGCTACCGTCTAGCCTTTTTAGTATATAAGCGGTAAATTCCGCTTATTTAATAGTAGCTATCCTTCTTACTCCTTAGATAAGAATTCGTTAAAAGGAGTTTATTATTATATCTTAAAAGGTCTTTACTAAGTTAGCTTAAATAAGGCTTCGGTTTACCCCGGTGTCCGTATAGGCTTTAATACTTATCTTAAGCCTTTCTTTTTTATAGACTAGTAAGCGTATATAGGTAAATCGTAACGGCTTATTAAGGTTTAATAGCTAGACGTTAAGGGAAGCCTTAACTATCTAAACGTTTTATAGCTTTTAAATAACTACTTACTATACTAAGCTACGTCTTTATATAGCAACGTCGCGGTTAAGGTTAAGGGGGTGTTTATCTTTAATATATTAATAAAGCTTATTCTTTAAAGGGAATGCTTTACCGCAAAATCCACACGCTTTATCGGCCTCCTATACTAAGTCTGCTATAATATAGATTGCGGTTTCTTTTAAGCTTTTATCGGTATCCGACTAAGCTCTTTTTATATCGTACTCTTTATCCCTTAAATAGTTATTAGTCTTTACTATAGTACCTTTCTTAGTCGTAAGGTACGCCTATTTTAGCTTTAGCGTTAGTAAGTATATAGTCTTAAAGATCCTTTCTTTTTTTAGCCGGAGGACCTTAACTTATATTCTTAGCTATTTAAGCGGGTTTTTTCCTTAACTTAGCGAGCGCTATAAAGTCTAAGGTATATCCGCCCTTACTAAGCGGTCTAAAAATATAACCCTTAGTCTTAATAAGCTTTCGATAAATAGCTAAGGCGTCTTAAACTACCCTTTAAGCGCGTATAAGGTATAGCTAGTCGGCCCTCGCCTTTTTATAGGTTAGATCTATTTCTTTTATGCTAGTAAGTGCTTTTAAGATCCTTAAGTATATTTAACTTATAGCTAAAGAAGAATTTCCTTATATTTATTAATCTATTTATTAATATCCTCGTTCCTTACTAAGCGTTATAAGGATTCTTATAAGTAAACGTCTAGCTTTTAGTAAATTACTATAGTTAAGTAGTCCGGCTAGTAAAGCGCGGCCTTAGCTTTATATTATAAGCATAATATTTAAGACTTAAAGTCGGATCTTATTACTATATCTTTAATAGTAAAGTGCTCTTTATTAAGTGCTTATATCGCTATATTTAAGCGGATTTTAAACCGTTTTTATAAGGCGGATATCTATCGGCTTAATTTAACGCCGGGCTCGCTAAGTTCTTCTTATTATAGTTTTAAGAGGTCCTTAAAATACTATTCCGCTATACTTCCTTAAAGGAAGGAAAGTAGTTAAATAGCTAATTCGTCCGCATAAGCCTCGCCTTTACTAGCATTTCGGCGGATAAAGTCGATAAAACGGTTAACTCCTTAAAACGTACTAGCTTTATTATCTTCTTAGACTTTATCGAAAGATGCTTTTAAAGGTCTTAATAAGTTAAATCTCCTTACGTCCTTAGCTTATAGTTAAGGTTTTTCCCGGGGCTTAGTAAGCGCGTTTTCTTTTCTTAGTACTTAAAGAAGACTAAGGAATTATTCGTTCGATATTACTACTATTCTTACTAAGGGGCTTAAGGCTATACTTAGTCTTAGTATCTACGCGCTTAATATAGATAGGTTTAGCCCGCTAAAGGTATCGCTTACCGCGTCCTTATCGCTTATTATTAAAGTCTTAGTCTTAATACTCTCGCTAAGCGCTTAACCTTCCGTTTTATATATATCTTAAAATCCGGTACGCTATAAGGCCCCCGGCGTAAGAAGCTTGTTTTTATTAATTAAGAGTCCCGAAAATGCCTTAGTTAGCGCGGCTATAGCGGATAAGGCTAAATAGTAATACTAAACTAAGAAACTACTAAGTATCCTCTAAGGCGGATTTCCGGTTAAGGCCCTTAAGCTAAACTCTATTAATAGTATGCGGTGGAAATATCCGCTAAGCTTATCGTCTTAAGGAAAAAGTGACTTTATTATAGGCTTAATCCGGAGGGTATTTAGTAAGTAAGGAGCTAGATAGTTTTAAGGTCGGCTTGTCCTTATTTCTTTTATTTAGAGGATAATCGATCCGTTTAAGTAATACTAAATTTAGTTTACTTAGTTATATAAATTCTATCGTTTTATAGTTTATCCTTTATTAGTATTTTAAAAGCGGATTACCTCTTAAAGGGTAGTAGTCTTAGCTTAGCTAATCGGGACTTATTTTATATCTTATTTAGCTTTATAGGCTATCGCGGTATAGTACCTTAAAAAGGGGTAAGGGAGATTATTAAACTAGTATACTTAGTAAGCCGCGGCCTCTTCCGCTTTTATAGCCTGCTTATCTTAAAGTTTTATTATAAGCGCGTTAAGGAAAAGGTGCTTATTATTAAAGTTAAACTTAAAGGCTAATAAGAGCTTCTTACTAAAGAAAATATCGTTTAGTATCTAACTTCTTATAAGATAAGTACTTAATTATATAATATAGTTACTCTTAGCTTAGCGGATATCTAAGGGATTTCCGTTTAGATAAGTAGGAATTGCTACTATTTACTATGCTTTACGGTATAAGGATAAGGGGATAAGGCGCGGATTAATTACCGCTAGTCTAGGCCGGTATTACGGATTAATTACCGCCGGTCGGGGCCGGTACTATAGACTAATTACCGCCGGTTAAGCTAGTATAACGGACTAATTACCGTATATAAACGTATATAGGGGTTTAGAAATAGTAAAAAGCTTATCTATTTCTTAAAAGCATAGCTAGCTACTTTATATTTAGTTCTTTAAGCTAATTTTAAAGATCTTTAACTATATTATCCGTAGTATATAAAGTAAACCGTAAATATCCTCGTAAAATCGCTTAATAAACTAAATATAAGCCCGGTTAAAAACACTATAAACTATAGTTAGGGAAATCCCTTAAATATCCTTAAATATCCCTTAAAAATCGCGGTAAGGTTTATCCTATATCTTTCGGGGTGCTTTTATAGTTAGAAACGGGTTAAACTATAGTTAAGATATCCCGCGGAAATCCTTAGAAATCCCTTAAAGATACCGGCGGAATCCGCTTAATAGTTTCTATAGTATCTCTTATAGTTAGATATGTCGTAAACTATAGTCGGGTAAGCTCTTAACTATCCGTAGTTATATCTCGGAAACCTTAACGGGGTTTAACTAGTAATGTTCGTCGTATCTCCTTAAGCGAGCCTTTATGGTACGTGCTCCGGGCGTTTTTATCGCGGGGTTTTATAAGGCTTCCTTAAGAGTAAAGTAAGGAGTCCGGGCGTGGCCGTCTGGATTCTGTAATAAGTACCTTAAAACCCCTTATTAAAAAGGGAGTTAAATTTAATAAAACAGAAGACTATATAGCTAAAAAAGAAGATATTTTATTATCTTAAATATAAATAGGATTACTACTAATTTTACTATTGTTTGTAAGGCTAGATATATTATACGTAGTAATATTATATATTAGATTTGTTTTTAATCTAGATATTCTATATTTTAAAGCACTAAATACGATTTAGAAATATCTTAATAAATATCTTACTTTAAGCATATACTATAACTATAATATAGCATTTAATATACTATTTTTCAAAGTCTATACTATTTTTAATTAAGCTAGCGATCTTATAAACTATAGGTCGGTCTTTAGATACTATTTCTTTATAAATAATAACTTTATAAGCTAGGCTTGCTAAAAATAAAACTTTATAGCACTCTCTATATATAAGGCTAAATAAATAGGCTATAAAGAGGCTAATAAAGAAGCTTTATATTTATATAGCTACTTTAATACTATAGTTTAAGGAATATCTAAAAATATACTTAAAAATAAAGTCTATTTAATTTTTTCAGATAATTTATCTACTTTTAAAATAGCAAGGAATCCTAAATTGTAAAAGCTAAGAGAACATATAGGCTTAGCATATAATTTTATACGTAATAGTATTTAAGAAAAGAAAATAGAGGTTTATTATATAAATTCTAAATATAATATAGCAGAAATATTTACTAAGGGATTAGGTTTTATACTATTTAATAAATTCCGATATTAACTAAAAATTAAAGAGGTTATAATATAAATTCCTATAATAAAGGTTTTTAGCTATTCCTTACTTTCTTTAGCTTTCTTTTATGCAACCTAAGGTTTATTATTTATATAAAGGTTTTCCTTAGATTATAAAATAAAAAGAGGTTTTACTTAAATAATAAGTTTTCTCCTTTAAAAAAGATTAAAAGCTTTAAATTTTCTATATAAAAGATAGGTTTTCTTAAGCTATAAAGAAAGACCTTTTTTTTATTTTAAAAGGTTTTTACTTTACTTTAGTTAGTATATTTAAAGCTTACTTATATACTATAAGTACTATTTAAGAGAGGCTATAAGGGAGTAAAATATACTCTCCCGCAGCCTATAGGCTAAATATAGCATAAATAACACAGGACATAAATACGCTAAAATCAATATTAAATCCGCTATACAATTCTACATACTATAAACATTTCTTTATATTATTCTATGTATATATAAGCAAGGTATAAGCAGATTAAAAAAGGGTATATATAAAGACTATATATATAATCTATACTAAGTCGCTACGCCGCTTAATATTCCTTGCGGAATCAATCCCTAGGCTTATAAATACAATATTAACTTAATAATAGCTATTAGCCTACTATGTATAATTGCGCTAAATAGGGGGCTCTTTTCTAAATTACTTAAGTTACTTATAGCCTTAGAATTCTTTATATAAAGAGGCCTTAATCCCCCCTTTACCTTAAATAGATTATTAACCTAATATATATATATCTTACCTATTTCTTTACCTTCTTACATATATCTTATATCTTTATAATCCTCTTACTTATAGCTATATACCTGCTCGTTTTTATACTTATTTACTTCTAAATTCTTAGTAGCTAATATATTGCTTATTTAAGATTTTTTAGTTCCTTACTAAAAGGACTTTATTAACTCTAAATTAGTCTTATAAATTAAGGCTTATAAAGGAATTAAAGCTAAAGTTAAGATAGTTTAGCTAAGATTAGTAATATATAAATAGGTAATTTACTTAGCTACTATAACGATTTTAGCAAATTTTAGCTACGCGTTACTTATATAAGTCTAGGTATTACTATTAAAGGGTAATGTAATATTCTTCTTAAACGGCCCTAAGCTCGCCTAGATAATAATATAAGATTATAAAAGCTTTATAGCAATAAACTACTTTAAAGAACTATTAATACTTTATTAAAGCTAAAAGGTAAGGATAATTATAGACCTTAATAAGTAGTTTTAGCTATATGCGGAGGTTAATATTACTATTCTTTTAGCGGAAGTCTTTAAGAAAAAACCCGGATAGAATAAACCTTTTTAAAAACTTCTTATAAAAGAATCTTATAGTAAACTATAAGCTTAAAATTAGCTAAACTAAGAACTTACTTAAATTTACGATTAATAAAAGAGTCCGGATTTACGCTAAGGACTTAAAATATATATTAAAGGTTTTAGATATCCTTAAATTATTACCCCGCTTTTAAAAGAATAAAAGAAGAGTATATATAAATAAGTCTAAATATATATATATCCCCTTAATAAAAGGATAATAATATAAATAAGTCGTATTAAGATTATATCTATTAAGCGATAAAGATAAAAAGGTAGTAAATATAATATTTAGTTAGCTAACTAAGTAAAATTAATTAAAATAGGTTTATAAGCCGACTTTATTCGCAGCGCTAGTATTTATAATATAGAAAATAATAAATAGAAAGAAAAAAAGATAAGTAGTTATAAACTTATAAAGGATTAATACCGTTATTACCTTAAACGCTTACTTAATATTACTTTAAAGCGATATAATTTAACGCCTTTAAGGAAAAAAGTTTATTAGTATAATAAACGTATAATTGTTTTTTTATTAGTTTTTAGTTTACTAAGACTATTAAGAAAGGTTTATAGTTATAAGCTATTATAGGCTATAAAGATCGCTAATAATACTTATTAGCTTTAAGAACTCTCCGGCATATATTTAAAAGTTTATTAATAACGTCTTTTATAAATATTAAGAATACGCGGTAGCTTATATTAATAATATTATTATCTACTTTAATATAGCCGAAGAATGCCTTTAATACTTAAAGGCAGTATTCCGCGCTTTTTATTATAATAATATTACCTTATCCGGACTAAAGTCCTTCTTAATATACTTATTTATATAACTCTTAAGATTTAAAGTAAATACTATTAGCTTAATAAATAAAGATAAACGTATATAAGCCTTAAAGAATATCGCGTTTTTAAAAAACTTTTAATAGCTTAAGAAATAGATCGGCCTTATTAGGTAATTACGCTATATAGTCTTATATTTTATTAAGGAAGTTAATATCTTATAAAAACGGAATACAGAGCTACTTTAAGTAAGATAAAAAGAAGGAGTCTTTTTTAAGAGCTAAGGATAGGCACGATATACCGCGAAAGCCGCTTTTTAGCTTACTTTAAAAAATAAAAAAGCCTCTATAAATCTAAGTAAAAAACTTATTAAGCTTTTAACGATTTACTACTTTAACCCCGCTTTATATTTATTTGTCGAAATTAATATATCTTAAGAATATAAAGTAGCGGCTATAGCTTTTTACTTAGAAAAAAGCATAGAATAAGATAAAAAGACTTTATTAGCGTAGACTAAGGTTTAACTTATTATTAACTTAAGCCGTACCCTTTAAAGTAAAGAACCTTAATATTAGCTTATAAAGCTTAAAGTAGCCGGTTTAATATAAGTAGTTTATAAGCTATATACTATGTTATTATGCATAAAAACGCTATAAGTAGTTATCTTTACTAACTATATAAATCCTTATAAAATCGTATACTAGAGATCCTTATTTTTTATTAGTATATAATCTAATAATAAGCTAGTCTTTACCTCTTAATACTTAAGCTAATTCTTTCTTTAAGTATACTATATTCTAAGCGTTAAAACCGTTATATTAAACGCTCTTTTATATTTACTATATAAAGATAATAAACTAATATTCTTTAACTAAGAAAGGGAATAAAAGTATATTTAAGAAGATAAGATAACGGACTATATATTCCTTTACGCAGAAGAATTAATCGAATTACCGCTCCGCTAAAAAATAATTAATAGATATACGGAGGATATATAATAAGTAAAGATTATTACGAAGCTTAGCGCTAAAAACGGTATTTTTAAACTCTTATTCTTTTAGTTATAAAAGTTATTATACTTTATATAGAACGATAAACGCTAAAGATTATATATTTTTAAGACTTATACTAAGGAAATTATTTAAGACGCTTATATTAAATATTTTTATACTAGCTACACCTATATATAATAAGATCTATTTAAAAGCTTCTTAATCTTATAGCTTTATAAAGTTATAAATAAAGTTATAGATAGCTATAACGCTTACTGCTATAATTAAACTAATTAAGGTAAGACGTTAAAGTAGCTTATCTTTATTTAAAGCTTATTAGTTTTATACTATATAATAGCAATAAATTTTATTACTAAGCTTTTAGTAGTTTAAGCTAAATAATCCTTATAAAAGGATCTTATAAAGAACTTCTTTAATACCTTACTAACTAATACTAATAAATTCTTAAAGATATATCTTCTTATTTTAAGTAATAACTAGTTTATAGTAAAAGACTAAGTATAAGCATTATATATTAAGCTACTCCGCGCTTACTAAGGGATTTTTAAAAGAATAATATTTAATTAAGATATAAAGTTTACTTTAGTATTTTAGCGGACTTTATAGTAAGCTTTTAAATCGAAGCTTTTTATATTTACCGCTTAGTACCCTTAAACTAATAGCTTATTAAAAAAGCGAAACTTAACTATAAAAATCGCGCTATAATTCTTTACCGCTAATTTCTTAGACTTATACTAAACTAATATACTAATAGCTTTTTAGTTTAGCTTAAATAATTCCTTCTCTTTAATAATTTATATAGCCCTTAATAAGGTTATTATAAAAATAAGAATAGATAATAAGCTTTAGTTTCTTAGTGATAACTTATATTTACGGAACTAAGAGGTTTTATAAAAAGAAGCTAAGTTAGCTATTGCTTATACTTAAGCCGCTATAAAAAATAGATATAATAAGAAATATAGCTTATTAAATTTTAAGCCTAGTAATAAGGATTTAGCTATAACTTAGTTAAGGTTA
Organism: Ophiocordyceps robertsii; assembly: GCA_027405785.1. Lineage (NCBI taxonomy): Eukaryota > Fungi > Ascomycota > Sordariomycetes > Hypocreales > Ophiocordycipitaceae > Ophiocordyceps > Ophiocordyceps robertsii. The sequence goes on along the minus strand of JAPEBW010001488.1, from coordinate 14,954 downwards.
TTATATCGCGGATAGTAAACCGGCAAAACTTTAAAAGAAATATATTAAGCCGTTTAAAGTTATTATTAAAGTAAGGTAGCTTATACACTAATTAAATATAAAAAGGTCTTTTAATATCTATTTAAGCGTTTTAGTAGTATAACTATGCTTAGTAGATAAGCTAGCTACGCGCTTAAAGCTTATTTAAGATAAAGGGATACTTTACTTAAATAAGTAAGAAGTTAAATAAATCCTATAAAGCTATATAATAAAAAAAGGCAGCGGAAAACTAAAAAAAGAGTTTCTTATAGCTTAAAAAGACTAGCTAAGCAGCTATAACTTATAAGAAAATAAAAAAGCAGTCGTTTTACTAAAGATTATAAAAGGTTTTAAAAAGTATAAGAAACGTTAGCTACTTAAGTAGTTTAAATAAAAGTATAATATATAGCTTTTATAACTTAATATAAAACTCTTTAACTAAGAAAAGCAAGCGGTTAAGCTTAAGTATAAGACTTAAAGACTACTATAAGTTATAAGAAACTATAACTTACTACGCTTAAGGTAATTAGTTATTTTAATAATAATATACCGCTATTTACTTTAAGTAATAAGGCCTTTTTAGCCTTATAGTATACTTATTTAATTTCTCTTTACTACTTGCCCTTTATCCTTTTCTTTTTTTTTATAACTAAATTTCCTTATACTCCTAGCTTTAGCCCGCCGCACTTTACTTACTTTTATATATATAACTTTCTTTACTTTAAGCTTATAATCTTTATACTCTTTTTTTAAGTCCTTTTATTATTTAATGTCTTTTATAGCTAAGACTAGCTATTTTATAACTACTTTTTTAGCCCGCTTTCTTATAAGCCTTTATACTTTTAATATAAAGGATATAAGTAAGCGCTTAAGCTTTATAGAAATAAAGCGGCTATCCTTTATAGCTTTAAGTCCCTTAATAAAAGTTAAAACCTTTAAGTTTAAGCCTTTATATAAACCTACGCCGCTTTCCGTAACCGCGCTTAAGCTAACGGACTTAACTTAAATTACGGTATTATAAGAGATAGCTTATACTACCTTCTTTAAACACTTAACTTAAATAACTTACCCCTTAGCTTTATACTATAGTATTATCTAAATAGCCGTTTTTATAATAACTTAGTTATACCTCTTACTTAGCTTTTACTATCCGGAAGCCCCCGCCGCCTATATATTTTTTAAGGCGTAGCCGGAAATCTTTATTAGCAGAATTGTTAGCTAATATTTTACGTCTTTAAGCTAGCTAACTTCGCTATAATCTTAAGGTTTATAGTAGCTACTATAAGTAATAAGAACCTGCTTTAGCTAAATAATTAAAATAATATCCGCGCTATTCTTAACTATATATTTAAGGCTTAGCTTAACTAGTTTATAGCTAGGTTTATAATAGCGTCTTAAGCTACTAGAGCTTAAACCCCGTTCTGCTTTATATACGGTTTAGCCCGCGCTATAAAATCCCCCTCTTAGCTTTTAGCTACTATTAGCCTTAAAGATCTTTTTAATCTTACTTAGTAAACGCTCTTTCCTTTTACCGCTATACTAAGCCTAGCTATATAAAGGCGTATAAGCGCCTTATTATAGTTTATTTACCGTCCTTTTTTAATTTAAAGAGATAGTAATAACTAGCCTTAAGATATATTCCGCCGCTTAATTTTATAAAAGCCGTTAATAGTAACTAATATAATTCTTAATAAGCTTAGCTTTATCAGTAAATATTTTAGTAATAAGATTATAATAATTTAAAGTTTCCGCTTAGCTATTAACTATACTAAGTTCTACTTATAAGCCCGCAAAAAGTTTAAGCGTAACTTAACTTTATCTTAAGCGATAAAGTTCTTAAGATAAATATATATAACTAAATAAGTAATAAGGATTTATAATAAAACCGCTTACTTACTATCTTAAGCTACTTAACTACTATTAGCTAAACGACTAAAAAAACTATTAAAAGAATAAAGATAGTATACTACTAATATTATATAAAAACGCTATTTTAAAGCTATTACTTAGCACCCCCTTTACTTTATTTTTACTTTAAATTAATAAAGATATTAACTTTTCTTTTTTACTTAAAGGAGTAATTATAAAATCTAAATAGCTACGCTTAAACTCCTTACTTTCCTTTTAAAGAGCTTTATAAAACCTTATAATAAGAACGCTTAAAGCACGCGCTATAAAGGCTCGCTTAAAGAGATATAATAAATATTATGGTTTAAACCTTACCAAGGTTTTTAAGATATAACTATAAATACTTAAAAGCTTATTTAACTATAGTTTACGATATTTTTAACAATAAAAGACACTATAAAAACTACTAGACGGATTTTATTAGTATTTTTAAGGGATATTTAAGGATTTTCACGGGATATCCTAACAATAGTTCGGCCTATTTATTAATTAAAAAGCACCTTAAAAGATATAGGATAAACTTTACTATGATTTTTAAGGGATTTTTAAGGATATTTAAGGGATTTCCTAAACTATAGTTTATTGTATTTTTAACCGGGCTTATACTTAGTTTATTAAGTAATTTTATAAGGATATCTATAGTTTATCTATATATTAATAATTAATAGTAAGATAGTATAGTTAAAGAACCTTAAAATTAGCTTAAAGAACGAAGTATAAAGTAGCTAGTTATACTTTAAAGAAAGAATAAGCTTTTTACTATTTACAAACCTTTATATACGTTTATATATAGTAATTAGTCCGTAGTACTAGCCTTAACTAGCGGTAATTAGTTTATAGTACTAGCCCTAACTAGCGGTAATTAGTCCGCCCCTTATCCCCTTATCCTTATACTATAAGGCGTAATACGAGCATTAAAGCTTAATATTATAAAAGATAAGATAATAATATATAAAAGTAAATATATAATATAAGTAATATAATATTTTATGCTGATTAATATTAAATAAAAAATATAAAGCGGGATAATAATATTATATATACTCTTTTTAAAAGGTATAAAAAGGGCATAGTATTATAAGCTATATAGTTATAAGAGCTATAGTTACATTATAGTAATTAATTTAAAATTAAGTTTATTTATAATTAAAGTTAAATAAAGTTTAATTTAAACTTAGCTTAAGTTTAGCTTAAACCTAACTTAAGTATAAGATATGCTAGTAATTAATACGTATAAACATTATATAGTAAACTAGCAGAATTAATAAACTGCGGGTTGGTTTAAAAAATAGATATTAAATACTATAATAAGGCCTAAAAATAGAGTTATAAGTAAAACCATTCAATTAAAATTAAGCTAACTACTATTTATAATAAGTAAGCTTTAAAGTAAAGCGGATTTAATTATTAATTAATAAGTAAAATAATTACTTACTTTTTCTTTTCTTAGTTAAAGGACTTACTCTTTAATTATACTATAATTCTTAGTAGGAATTTACTTTAATTTCCCTACGCTTTCTTAGTTCTTTTTTAGTATATTCTTAGAGAATAATGCTAATAAATTTATTTATTATTTTCTAGTAGTTAATATACTTTACGCCTTTATTTTATAATTTCTATAGATTACTTAAGTTATACTTTTAATAGTATTAAGCATAAGAGGTAAAAGGGAGTAAAAAGATCGAATTTAAATTTCTTAAAAGTCTAAGTTTTAGCTAAGAAAAAACGAAGAAAAAACAGTCTTTTATAGGCATAAAATGTATTATCCGGATGATTATTATGCTGTTTTAGCGTATTATCGTTATTCCGGCCGCTGGATTATTAATATTTCTCTCCGGGTTTTAAAGTAGACCTTTCTACTTATTTTTTACTAGTACTTAGTTTATATTTGTTTTTTATTTGCGTATAAAAAGCGATGAAATTCTAATCAAAGCCTGCTTATAAAGTATCCTAGCTTATATATATTTAAAGATTTAGCAAGGTATTTATTCTTTACTAGGATAAGCTAATATACAAACCTTTCTTTTTTACTTTTAATATAAAAGTACTTTAAGTATATTAATAAGCTATATATATATTTATTTTTAACTTTAATAAAAAGCTTATTAATTAGCATATTTAAGTTATATAAGCTACTTAAGCTAATAAGTTTTATAAGTAATAATATTAATTAGTTAACTTTAAATAAAAAAACATATTATTATTATACCTTTATAAAAGGTTTTATAGAAGCTTTTATAAAATGTAAAATATAAGCTATTAAAGCAAACAAAGTAAAAGTATATAGCTACTTAATAAAATTAGTATTACTATTTATATATATATATATCTCTACTTATATACACGCCCTATTTTAAGAATATATACTAGCGCTAGCCCGCCCCGCCTATTTATACCGCCCGCGTATAGTAAGTACTTATAACGGGTCGGCCTTAACGGGGCTAAAGCAGTGGTTATAGTACTGTTCGTTGCTGCTGCGGGGCAGCTATTTAATTAAGCTACTGCATTAAATAGCTGCAGCGAGAGCAAAAGAAGACGAATTAACTAAGCTGTCAGCTAGTTAATTAACCACGCCTGTTAAGGGTCTGCACGGGCGCAGTCCGGGCTTAATATAGGGCCTAGTCTGAAATAGTACTTATATCTTTTAAATATCTACGCTTATATATATACGTAGCCCTTTATATACGCACTTACCCTCGCCCGCTTATATATATATATTATTCCGTTTAAGCTCTTATTAAACACACTCGCTTAGATATATATATAAGACTTTTGCTTATATATATATACTGCTTTTAAAGCTTTTTAGTACCGTATTAAAAGTATTATAAGTGCGCTTATATTTTTACCCGTAATAGCGGCGCTAATAAAGGGCTTAGACCAATTAATAGGCCCCGTTATACGCGTATCTTATAAGAGCTTTAAAGATACGTTTTTTAGCGAATTAAGCTATAGTTAAAAGCGCTGCGTATAAGCTATGTGTATAAGCGGGATATATAAGCGCGGGCGGGCGCGGGCGTAGGTATAAGCGAGCATTTAGAAGGTATAGAGACTAATATAAATTAGTAAGAAGGGCTACTATTAGTACGTATCTTTAAAATAACGCGTGTATATAAATAAATAAATATATATATATATATATATAAGTAGTAATACTTAATAAAATAAAATAAAAGCAGCTATTTAAAATAAAATAAAAACACTTAATAAAGTTTTTATAAAAAGAGCTTCTTTTCAAAATAAATATATAAAATACAATTTAAGCGTATAATTAACTTTTATATATATATAGTAATAACCTTATTTTTTATTATATTAAAGAGGCTACTAAATATATAAATAAAATATATATATATAAATATGCGATATATAGCATTACGTCTTAACTAGCTATATTAACCCACTTTACATATATGTTAATCATCTAAGTCTATAGAGTATATGCTAGTTAATAAAGGCGCCACTATATTTAATACTGCATGTTCTCTAGGCGCGGTCTTTTCTTGTACTGTAGGGTAGCAGTCGACTTGACGCAACTTCACATCATCACCATCGACGTCGCCAGAGATACTTGATGTCCTCGCAACCCACTGCCGCCTTGCGAAACACGTCCGGCACGCCTCGGCCTACGGACATGTAGACGGAAATCCGTGGCGACTGCTCGTCTTTCGTGGCCGCCATCATGTCCATCCTCCAGTTGGACGAGTATGTGCACCACCTCTACGAAGACTGGCCAGCAGAACGAAGACTGGCTTGCTGATTTCCGGGCAGGCTCGTCTCGTACCAGCTTCGGACGAGATATCTCGACGAGATCGCGGACGGGGTCGGCGAGCGACTCATCACCGTCGACGAGAGCTTCCTCAACTCGGCCTCGTTCAAGGCCGCGGGCTGGCGGCCCGACACCTCGCACACCAAGCGCACGCACTCGCCGCCCATTCCCACGGCCATTGCCTCCGAGTACTTTCAGGCGCCGCGGCACGTCGGCCTCACGCTCGACGACGGCGAAGACGACGGCGGCATGCTCACAGGTGGCGGCGCCGACACCATGGGCCCCGGCATGGCCACTAAGAGGCGCCGCCGCCGCGAGCAGATGGAGGAGGACGACAGCAGCGACCTCAGCGACGACAGCGAGGACGACAGCGAGCAGCGCGCCGCTCAGCAGATCAAGTTCTCCAAGATGCCCATCAGGCCCCGCGCCGGCTCCTCGCCCATCCAGACCTCGCAGATGAAGCAGCAGACGTCGCCCCGCGAGCCCCGCCGAGGGTCACAATCGGCCCTCGAGACTGTCAGGGAGAGGCTTCGCCGCGACACCGTCACTAGCAGCGAGGTGTCGTCGGAAAATGAGCTCGATCTCCCCGCAGCCCACCGTCACCGCGAGGCGGCCCGCGCGGCGGCCAGATCCGTGAGACTGCAAGAAAAGATTAACGAGGAGCCGTCGCCCGGCATCCGGCGGGCCGGCACAACGCTACTGCCCGGGGAGGAAGACGACGAAGACGACTCGGACGAGGGCTCGGACATTTCGGGAGACTACGTCGAAAGCATTGATTCGGCGTCGATTCTCAACGGCGTCGAGAATCAAATCAACGCGTCCCCCACCCAGGCAGTCGTCGGCACGCCCCCGAGGAAATTTACGAGGCAGTCTACGATTCGCAAGTCGTACGCGCCCGCTAAGCCCATGGTCCTCGAGGCGCTGCCGCCGCCGCGGCCGCTCAGCACCATCCGCCCGCTCAGCGTCGCCCAGCCCCAGAGCCTGCTGTCTGCGGCGCTCAAGGCCAAGCAGCACAAGCCGTCGGTGCCCTTTCAGAAGTTTGCCCATTTCAGCGGGCAGGGCACGCAGGGCTCCATCAACGTGCGCATTTACGCCTCCTTTTCCAAGACGCCGAACAAGCCGTTTGAGGTACTCATCCGGCCCCGGGTCCACGACGGCCAGGGTGCCGAGCGCATCGTCACCGTGGCCGACTTGATTGGTCTCAGCCTCTACCGGTTCAACGAGGAAAAGCGCCAGCCACCCATCCCGCCCCAGAAGCGCAACATTAACTGGTGGACGCTGCGCATGGTGGAGGAGGGCGGCGAAGTCGACGACGACTTTCCCGCCTTTGAGAGGACCAAGCAGTTGGCCGCCTTCACCACGGTCAACAATGCCAGTGCCAGGGGTGGCGGGAGGCTGCGGTCCAACTCGACCGTCTACGATGACTTTGCCCTGGTGCCGGCGACCGAGGAGGAGTTTGAGGAGAACAAGTCCCTGACGCCACAAGAGGACGAAGGCGAGGAAGAAGAGGAGCCGCAGCCCGGAATCGGAATGGCTGGCGACGGCCGAGACGAGGGCGGCGCGCCCAGGCCGGCGACGGGGCAGCCGCCGAACCCGCTGCTGCCGCCAACGACGACGATCGAGCCCCGACCGCGGCTAAACCCCATTGTCACGACAAGTTACCGGCCCAACATGTCGCTGGCCGACACGCCGCAGGCACCGGTGGCTGCGCCCAACGCGACGCGGGGCCAGCAGAAGTTGTTACGGATCCACATCATGTCTGCAGACACTGCGCCGGGCCAGATGGTGACGCTGGACGTGTTGACAGACACGTACCTGGCCGAGGTGCTGGACTTGGTGTGCCGTAAGAGGCAGCTGGACAAGGGCAACCACGTGCTCAAGCTGCCGGGGTCCAGGGCGTTGGTGATGATTGACCGGCCGGTGTCGTCGATTGGCAACGTGTCGGACCTGGAGCTTTACCGGAGACGGTTCGCGACGGACGGGCCGATGAGCATGACGGGGTCGCCGAGCAGCTCATCGCCCAAGATGATGGCGCTGGGCGAAGGGCAGCCAGGAGCGTCGGCGGCGGCGGCGGCGGCGGCGCGGAGGGGCCTGAACAGGAGAGGAGGACTGCACCCGTTGGCGCGCGAGACGCTCAAGCAGGACGAGGTGGGCAACGCCAACTTCAAGCGATACACGGTATGGCGCAAGCAGCCGATGCGGCTGGTGGGGATGAGCGAGCGGACGCTCGTGATTGATGGCGAGTACATTCACATTTCGGCGGCGTCGGGGGGCAAGACGGTGCACGACGGCAAGTCGACGACGGTGCACTTTAGCAACGTGATTGGGTGCAAGGTTCCGCGCAAGCACCCTGCCAATGTCAAGGTGCGTTTCCCTTGACACGCTCAGTCTTGATGCCGCTGACGGATGCGTGTCGATGCAGCTCGTCATCTACAAGGCGTCGGAGACGAAGCGGTACGACTTTGAGGCCCGGAGCGCGGACGAGGCGGCCGAGATTGTGGCGGAGCTGACAAAGGGCTTTTCCCCGTACCGCGAGGGCTATTAGTATGTACTCTGTACTCTGTACCTTCGCGCGCCGGGCTGACTTAAGAACAGGGTGGGTGACCGTTATAGGCGCTACAACGGTGTTGGCCCCACCTTACGTCTTCTAACTCTAGTGAGCTAATTATAGTAAAGGGCTATAAAGGGTTATACAGCCAATGATCGTTACGCAGCGATAATAGCTATAGTAGTATAATATTTTATCTTAGCCGTTATAGTTATTTATATTATAACTATATTAAATACTATATTATTAAAGTATTACTATTTATATATATATATATCTTTATTTATATACACGCCTTATTTTAAAAATATATACCCGCGCTAGCCCGCCCCGCTAATTTATACCGCGCCCGCTTAGTAAGTACCTATACCTTTTAAATGCCCGCGCTTATATATATAGCCTATATACGCAGCTTATATACGTAGCCTATATACGTAGCCTATACGTAGCGCTCTTAGCTATAGTTTAATTCGCTTAAAAAACGTATCTTTAAAGCTCTCGCGAGATACGCGTATAGCGCGGCCCGTTAATTAATCCGGGCCGGTGCCGCGGGCGAAGACGTAAGCGCGCCCTTAATACCCTTAACGCTATACTAGCAGCGGCGATATAGCTACGCGCCCTTAATTACCTTAACGCCGCTTAATTCCCTTAACGCCGCTTAATTCCCTTAATGCTATTATATCGCCGCCGCTAGTAAGTAAGTATAAAGGAGCATTTTAAAAGTCTTAACTGCATAATTTATATACTAGTCTTAATTAAGATCGGGCATTCTTAAATAAGTAGGTAGCAGCCCGATTAAGACTAAAGTATATAGCCACATAGTTATGACTTTTAAAATGCTCCTTTATATAAGTACCTCTTTTGCTTTTAACGCTATACCGGCGGCGGCGATATAGCTATATCGCTGCTTAAGGCTATATCGCCGCTTAAGGCTATATCGCCGCTTAAGGCTATATCGCCGCTTAAGTCTATATCGCCGCCGCCGGTGCTATAAGCACCTTTATTGCCTTTACTACCCTTACCGCGTCCTCTTTTTAATCCACTTCTCCTTATATTACCTTAAGCTAACGATCTTTCTTATAATACTATAAAAAACTTTAAGCTATAGCTTAGTTTATTAATCTTATTATAAAAGAGGTATCTTTAAACGCTTATATTAAGCCGCTTTAAGCTAGCTTAACTTAAATTAAGTAGCCTTCGCGGCAGTATAACTAGCTATAATGCCTTTATTAATATATCTTAGTATTTAAGGGAGTTAAGTATAGGCAGCTTAGTATTATAAGGCCGGCCGCGTATAACTATCATAATATTAAGATTATAGATTTAAAGTAATAGCTCTTTAAGGTCTAAAGAGTTATTGTTATTAATAAAATATATAAAAAAAAGAGGGGGTCTTTACTAATAGCTTCTTAAACTACTATTATATAAAAGTATTACGCTTTTTAATTATTAGCTTAGCTTAAAAGCGTTAAAAGATCGTATATATATAAGGTAAGCTAAGCTATAATATAAAGCACTAATTATAAAGCTATAATAGCTAAGGCTTTTAGGTTAATAAAGATATTAATATAATAGTAAGTTAATATTATATAGTAAGAAGATTAATAACTTAGTAAGTAACCTTTATATTAAGGTCCTTAAGCTAAGGTAACTATTTTAAGAACCGCCGCTTTTATTAAATCTCTTACTAAGTAGGTATTTATATATAAGATATCTCTTTATTTTTAATTATTTTAATAAGGGCATTATAAAGATATAAGAGGTTAAAGGTGCTTATAAGTAAATAAGACTTTATGTTTTTATAAGCAGTCTTAACTAAGCTATTAACCCGCTAGCTAAAGTTATAATAGCGGCTAATAAAGTAACTTACTTATTGCTCCCGCTATAATATATATTCGTTTAAGATATAGGTTAGAATATAGCTTTAGTATTATTAACTAAATTACTAATCGAGCTATTACTACGCTTTATAAAAATCCGCTTTTATTTTTAAGTAAATAACGCGCTTTTAAGCTAGTAGTATTCCTTTATAACTTAATTTAACTTCCTTATTATTTAAACTAAACGTAGCGGTAGCGGCAGTAGTAGCGGCTCTTTATTTAGTAGCTTTATAAGTAAGAATAGCTTTAACTTTAAGAAGGACTTCTTCTTTAATAGGATTTTAAAGACTAAGGATTTACTAAGTTTTTTTAGCATAACTAAATTTAGGCCTAAATATTGCTATTAATATAATATATATAAAGTTATTATTATATAAAAGGGAAAATATAAAGAAAAGCGTTTTTAAAGGCGGCTTCTTTATTTATAATAACTATAAAGGGCTTTAGTGCCCTTACTAATATACGAAGGGCGTTAAGGGACTTATAAAGCTATTAATATCCTTTTTCTTTCTTTTTATTAATAAGGCTAAAGACAAAGTTAGCTAAAAACTTTTAATTTATAACTTTAATAACTTAAAAAAGGAAAAGCTTAAAGCGGTTAGTTTTATATATATTATAAAGGGCTAGAACCTTAAGAAAGCGTTTTTATATCTTTTAGCACTATAAGTAAGTTTAAAGTATACTTTAAATCTAATTTTTATTATATAAGTCGAATTTAATATAATAAAGAAGATTTCTTACTTAAAGATACTAAATAAACGCTTATATAGCTGTCTTACTATTAAAAGCTTTAAAACAAAGCTTTTAGCGATTATTATAAATATTTTAAAAGCGGAAGAACGCTATAATAAGCTTAGTATCTTATAAGATAGTAAAAATCTCTTAAGCTAGTAGCGCTTTATATTTTAAGAGGTTCTTCTTAAGCTCTTACTATATAACGGTCTGTTAGCGATAAATATAATATACTAAAGAATTAAGAGAAGGCTTATAGTTATAGTAAGCTTTAATAACTTAAAAATCTTACTTTTAAGCTTCCGTATTAAAGGAGGCTATTATAATAAGGCAGAAAGAGCAGTTAAGCTTTTAAGTAAAAGGCTTATATAGCTCTATACTAATAAAAGCCTGCCGTAAGCTATAATCGTATATAAAGAGAACTCGGGTTATAAAGAAGATCCTATTAATATCTTACTTATAAGAGCTAAACCGCTTAACGATAGCTTTATTATTATCACGAAGAAACCTTTAAATAAAGTTATATGCTATATTGTAGGTTTCGAAGCTTAAAGAAGGCGGTAAGGGCTAAAACGTAGCTTCCCGTTTTTTATAGATATTAAGGGCATCGTGGGCTTTATTTAAGTTACTTTATAGCATAAAGGCATAAAAGAGAGAGAAAATAGGGTTTATTATAATACTAGCAATAGCTTTAATTAATATATATATATATATATAAAATGTCGGCTGCGTATATAGGCTGCGTGTATATATATATAAGCTGTATATATAGGCGCGGGCATTTAAAAGGTATAAGTACTTATTAAGCGGGCGCGGTATAAATTAGCGGGCGGGCTAGCGTAGGTACGTATTTTTAAAATAGGGCGTGTATACGAATAAAGATATAAGTATGTATAAATAGTAATACTTTATTATTATAGCTTAAATAGTATATATATTTATAAAAATACTTAGATATATAATAATTATAATATAGCTTATATTATGATTATTTATTAGTATTTAATACTTAAGTATATTATAAATACTATATATTTTATTATAAGGTAAAGTATAAAACTTATTATAACTTGCTATTTTTAACTAAGGCAATTACTAGTATATAATTAAGAAATTTAAGGTAAATCTTAAAGTAATTACTAAATAAATTTATTATATTATAATTTAACTTCCTAGATATTATACTATTAAAAGCATAAATTAAGCAATTTAAGGAAATTTATAAGTAAAAGTATAATATATAGTAAATACTAAGAAACTATAAATAAATATAATAATATAATTTACTTAAGATATAGTAAACAGAGCTAAAAAGATAAAAGAATTTTCAAAGAATTTTTACTAAAAAACTTAGTATAAACAAAAAGTAAGTCTTTTAGCTAAAAATAAAGATAAGTAGTTATTTTACTTCTTTATTAATAGTTAAATTTACTTTACATAAAGCTTACTTATTATAAAAAGTAATTATCTTTATTAAATTAAATAGTTTTATTTATAATTCTTTTTCAAGCTTTATTATAATATATAATATTTATTTTGTGAATTAACTTATAGTTTTATTAATTTTACTAATTTACGATCTAAATAAGTCGGCCTTAAAAGGACTATAGCACGTAGTTATATTAATATGTATTGCTAAAAGATAGCTATTTAATTAAGCTACTACGTTTAACGGTAGTAGCGAAGGCAAAAAAAGATAAATTAACTAAGCTGCTAGTGAGTTAATTAACCACGCTTAAGAAAAGTCGGTTATACGGGCGTAGCCTGGGCTTAATATAGGGCCCAGCTTATAATATTACCCCTTATCTCCCCCTTATACCTATAAGGCGTGGCTAATAAATAAGCCGTCTTTTTTAGCCGGTAGCTCCGTAGCTATAAGCTTAAGCCGTCCTTACTAGTCCTTTTAATAGGTCTTAAACCTAAGACCTTTTATTATAGCTTAGTTAACTATAACGGTTAGCTTTAATTAGGCTATAGTATGTAGTTATACTAATATTAGTTGCTATAAGGTAGCAATTTAATTAAGCTACTACGTTAAATAGTAGTAGTAAGGGCTAAAAAAACAAATTAACTAAGTTGCTAGCATATAAGTTAACTACGCTTATAAAAGGTTAGTAATATAAGCGTGGCCTAGGCTTAATCTAAAGCTTAGCTTATAATAACTATATAATAATTCTTTTTTAATTCTTATTAACTATAAATTCTTATATATTAAAGTACTATAGCTATAAAAACATAATATATATAAAATAGTGCTTATTAAGCACTATATATCTAAAGATATTTTCTAAAGAAAAAAGCTTTTATTAGTATATAATTAAATCTTAAAAGCTAACTAGTTTTTTAAAAAAGAGTTACTTTAAAAACTTTAAAAAAAACTAATATTAAAAATAAAAAAGGTTAAGCTATATAAATGTTTTATTTCTATTATAGTTAATACTTATTAAATAGTTGTTTCTTTTAGCTTTTATATTAAACTAACTTAATTATTTCGTTTTTTTATAGTCAGCGGAAGAATTTAAAGCTTATTTAGCTTAAAATCTTTAAGTTTAAGTTTATAAAAAGATATAAGACTAAAAACGCCTTATTAAATTAAGTTAACTAGCTATAGTATTACCTTAATAAAAAGCTATATAAGATAAGCCCCTTTATTAAATATACTACTAAAACGCTATTTAAAAATACCTTAATAAGATTTATAGTAACTTTTAGTAGTATACTAACTAAGCTAAGCTTTAACTATAATACTACTAGTATAAATTACTAGTATAATACCTTTTATTATACTTATACTTATACTTATAATATAAAGTATTATTAATCGCTTAATTAATTAACTTTAAAGAAGTTTATAGTTAGTTAGTTGCTAAATTAGCTATAAAAATAGCTAAGCTTCAAAGTAGCCTTTAATCTTTATATAACACATATTAATTACTTTAACTTAACTAGCCCGTTTAATCTATTATTTAATACTATTAAAGAACCTAGTAAAACTATTTTATATTAAAGTATAAGAAGGGTTATAAATACTTTTAGCTTAATAGCTCTTAATAAACTAAATAATATAAATAAATTAGCTACTTTACTTTAAAGCTTATTATATAGTACTACTATTAAAGAATATTTTAAGGATTATTTTAATATAAACTAATTATTACTATATAGCTTAAGCTTAAGCTACTTAGCTTAGTGCTAAAACGTTTAAACTTACTTTATAATATAACAAAAAGTAGCGGTTAAAGCCTTAAAAAGTAAAATATTCTTAGTTAATAATATTATAAATAATATAGTAAAGAAGGAAAACTTTATTATTAGCTTATTTTAATAAGATATAAATACTTTATTAAACCTTATTAAATACCGTAGCTCGTATGTTATATACATAGTTTTTTACCAGATATTTATAGCTTTTTATACGCTAATAAGAGACAATTATAAATTTAGTACTAATAAAAGATAAGTAAAAAAGTCTACTTTATAGCTTAAAGAGAAATAATAAAACTCCGGCGGACCGGATATAATTATAATATACCGGAACGGCATAATAGTATTTTAGCTTATAACTGTCTATGCTTATACAAGACTTTTTTCTTTTTTCTTCTTAGCTAAAACTTAGACTTTAAAGTAACTCGAATTTACTCTTTTTACTACCTTTTACTTCTTATGCTTTAGTCCTCTCCTCCCGCTTTATACTCTTAGTAATAATAAGCCCGGCTTTTATAAAAGCTGTGTTAAGCCCTTAATAAATATATAAACTGCTTATATAAGTAAATATTAACAAGTATATAAAATAAAAGGCGCTATTATTTACTATATTTTTCTAGTTATACGTATAAATCTAATAAAAGTATTTACTTTTTAAATAAGTTTAGAAATAGACTTTGTTTTAAAAAGAAATACTAAAAATATACTTATATTCTTTTAAAAAATGATAGTTTATATAAATATTCTTTTATACGTTAACCGTTTTTTACTTTTTATATTATTTACATATAACTATAAATCTAAATATAAAGATAAATATAAATATAAAGATAAATATAAATATAAATATAAATATAAATATAAATATAAATATAAATGTAAATATAAATATAAA
>JAPEBW010001487.1:0-23370 GCA_027405785.1 Ophiocordyceps robertsii | reverse complement strand
TAAGGTCCGACCGGTAATATTCGTCGTATCTCCTTAAGCGAGCTTTCGTAGTGCGTGCTCTAAGCGTTCCCGTTGCGGGGTTCCGTAAGGCTTCCTTAAAAGTAAAGTAAGGAGTCCGGGCGTGGCCGTTTAGATTCCGTAATAATTAAGCTAAGTTTAAGTAAAGTCTTATACGACTTTAGTTATATATTAGCCTAACTTTAAGTTATTCGCTATAATATAACTATAGCTCTTCTTATAGTATAGCTTATAATACTATCCCTTTTTTAAGCTATTACATACCGGGGTATATAACGTCGCCGCCCCGCCCCCCGCTCCGCGCTTAACGTTAATTAGTATAGTTATTCTTATTATACTTATAATTATATACCGATATATCCCCTTAAATAACGTTATATTATAGTATTAAATATATTATACGCTTCCTTATCTTCGCCGCTATATTGTCCTTAATAGCGCTAAGGCAATATAATGTATTTCCTCCGCTTACTACTATTATTAGTACTTAAAGTATATCTTACCTTCTTATTACTTATAGTCCTTAAGTATAAATACCCTTCCTTTTTCCTTTTCTTTCTTTTCTCTTTTTTCTTTTTTTAATTATTAATCCTCTTATACGCGCGCCCCCTTTTATAATAGCTTCGCTATACCGCGCCTTAATATATCTACTATAACCCCCCGCGCCTTATCTCCCGCCGTCTTATAAGCGCCTTTTTATCCGGCGCCTCTTTATACGCTTAGTAACTATACGCTACCGCCCTTATATTAGTCTTTACGCCTACCGCTATTACTTAATAAGCAAAGCGCGATATATAGCACTACTATATATCGCCCCCTTAACTTTACGTATATTAAATATATAGCGTCTCTTAATATAGATACTTAGTATAAGGCTTATAAAATTAAGCCTTACTTTATACTTATAATTACTTTACCTATACTTATACCGGGTTACGCTATTTACTTATATATCCCCGTTTTTAGACTATATATAATATAATGCTAATACGATATTAATATACTAGCAATATAGTCGCCGCTATAAATATGCTTTAAAACTATATATCTTAAAAGATGTTTAAAAACTACTACACTAGCTTATATATACGTTCTTTAATCCTTAATAAACGCTAGCTAAAAGGATATTATTAATAATTACTATAGTATATAAAGTTAGCTTATACTATTACTATAGCGCACTAAGCCTAAATATACCTTAACGTTTAAAGTTAATTTATTAGTATTAGCGGGTAGTAAATAGCTTACTTTAATTAAGTTATAGTTCTTTATATATTTTATTTATATTTATTTTATATCTTATCGTATTTTATTATATCCTTTATTTATTTTATTATTATTTATACTTAGTATGCCTTTATAGCGTATCCTTTTTATGCTTATTGTTTAAAATTGTCTTAATATTTACTAAGCGTAGCCCGAAACTCTTTTTTATTTTTCCCGGTTTTTATCTTTTTCTTCGCTATTTTCTTTATTTTATCTCTTACTCCCTAGCTTAGCTTACTATCGTCTTTCCGCCTTACCTTTATTATTCTTTATTACGTTACTATACCGTCCTTTAAATTCCTTTAAAGCGATTATATCTTAAAAGTCGCTAATTAGCTACTATATTAAGTTAGCGTACTTATACTACTTTACTAAGACTTAGCGCTATGTCCTTTTTTTAATCTATCTTTACTAAGCTTACTTAATCTTTTTTATAATATACTTTAGTTCGTTATTTTCCTTAATTACTAAAGGTCGTTAATAATTATTAACTACTTAACTAAGTAAGGGGTTATCCGCTATATAGCGGAGGAACTATATATATAGTCTTTTATATACCCTCCTTAATATATTAAGTTTTACTATATATAAGCTAACTACCTTTATTATAATATACTTTTAGTATAGTTAGTTAAGCTTTTAGTAAGGCTTATTTATAGTATACTTTTTTATATTTAGCTATACTTTATTATTTAATTAAAGTCTTTTTACTAGTATATATAATTAGTTCGCTATCTCTTCTTATCTTATTTATAATACGGCGATTGCTATTTAAAGGAAGTTAGCAACCTTTTTTATCTTTTATATAAAGCTTTATACGCCCTTTACGTTTAGTATAAGCGGTCCCTCTTTTTATATAATTTAAACCGGCTTAATATTATACTTATATATAGTAAAGAAAGGACTTATACCCGTTATTAATATTACTTAATTATTAAGCGCCGCTTAAGTATAAGATAGCTATACCTCTTAGTCGTCTTACTTATAGTAAACGTATATATAGAGGTATGCTTATACCTCTTAGTTCGCGCGCTTTATCGCCTTATTAGTTTATAGGTAGTAAGCTAAACTTAGTTTCCTTTAAACACCGGTCTATTAATAAAATTCCCTTTAAAATTACTTTATTTAGTTCGTCCCTTAGTTTAAGATAATAAACTTTAATATTCCGTAAAAGCGGAAGTAAGATTATAAGAACTTAGTAGCGTATATTACTACTTTTATTATTAGTATCGCTTTTAAAGTTATTGCCTTTATTAGCTTATTTATTATTATTAAAAAGTTCTAAGAGCCCTTAGTCTTTATTAGCGGTAAGTCGACTATAAAGTCTATCGTTAAGTATATAAATAGCTATATAAGGGGCGGTAATAGTTAAAAGAGCCCCTTTTAAAGTTACTTTTAAATATACCCTTTACCGCACGGCTTATAGCTCGTAATAAGCCGGCATACTATTAATAATTAGCTTAGCTAGAAAAACTCTTAAGCTAATATCGCGAGTATTCTCTTATACTTTAAGTATCTTACTACTATTAAGTCGTATATCCGCTAAGTAATTAATACTTAAAGCTTATTTAGCTCTTTATCCTTCCCCTCCTTAAAGTATTAAGCCTTACTTAATACTTAAAGCTAGTCCTTAAAGCAAAGGCGCCTTCTTATATTAATTATATACTTCCTTACTTAGACTTTTAATTACTATTTTAAAGTAAGCGATTAATCGCTATTCCGTATTACTTAAAATATTACTTAGTACTTTTTATCCTTTTGCAATATTGCTATCTACCGCTTTTATATCTCTTACTTATTAAATACGTAAGCTAGTTATACTTATTCCTTAAGTGCGTTTTAGCTTAAGTTTAGGTTAAGTTTTAACTTAAGTTTAGGTTAAGTTTTAGCTTAAGTTTAAGTTAAGTTTTAGCTAAACTCCGCTTTTATTTACCCCGCCTTTATCTTAAAGTATAAAGTTATCCGCCTTACTTATATAAGCGATTAACCTTACGTTTTTTTCCTTTACTTATATTATCGCGATAGTACGCTCTTCCTATACTAATTATTATAAGAGGTTTATATACTTACCGCTAAAAGGGACTTAATATTTTATTAGTTACGCGCTATTTAAAATTATCTATACTACGCGTCTTATCTTCTTTTCGTTTAATGCCCCTTTTAGCTTATCTTAATCGCGGCGTGATAAAGCGTTAAGTATTATCGCTAACCTCCTTAAGCGGTACTTTAATATAAAGTTATATAAGGCGAGCTTTATTACTTATTTACTTTACTTTTTATTTAACTTTCTCTTTATTATAAAGTACTTTAGATTTTTATAGTTTATTAGTATTATAAATACTAATATATTACGTAACTTTGCCCCTTAAAAGTTTAAGTATTATATAATCGCGAGTAACTCTTTATTATAAATTAAGTAGTTATACTCCGCTACGTTAAGTCGTTTTAAGAAAAAACCTACTAAGTGTTATATCCTATTTAGTCTTACTTATATTTATATACCGCTTATCGCGTACTTAAAGTAGTTTGCCTTTAAGTATATTTCTTTCTTAAGGTTATATAGCTATAGTACTAGTATATTATAAAATACTTTTTAAATAAACTTAAACGCGGCTTAGTGATTATTAGTTTATAAAAAGGTCGCGTTCTTTTTATAAAGGCTATTTAAGCACTATAAGGCCTTAGCGTAAAGCGGGATAAAGGTATAATAGTAATTCGCGAACTTAAAGAAGCTTAAAACGCCTTTTATATTTCTTAGCGCTTACTATATTTAAAAAGCCTAAATCTTCTTTAAGTTATACTAAACCTTACCTTTAGCTTATATAATAAAACCTAAGTACTTTACTTTTTTTATTATAAAGTCGTATTTTTATAAGTTTAGTATAAAGCTTACTTTTTATAACCTTTTAAGGACCTTCGCTACCTTATTATAATAGTTATAAAGCGACTTTAATAAGTAAATTAAAATATCGTCTATATATACTATAACAAACTTATAAAAGTAGTCTTTTAGTATTTAGTTAATATAGCGTTAAAAAGTAGCTAGCGTTTTTATAAGGCTAAATAAGCATACTTATTACTTAAGTAGTTTAAACCTTATTTAAAAGGCTATCTTAAACTTTTAGCCCTCCGCGATTTTAATCTTTTAAAACGCTATAATAATATTAAGTTTCGTAAACTAATATACTTTCGCTAATATCCTTAGCGTTTCTATAATTAATAATAGCATATATTAATCCCTCTTCGTAATTATATTTAAGGCTTAGTAGTTATAGTAAAATTATAAGCGGCCGTCGGCCTTCTTTATAAATAATACTAGCGCCGCGGCTAACGAACTACTTAAGCGGATAAGGTTCGCTTTTAGTAGCTTATTTAAAGTCTTTTAAAGGATAAGGAGTTCTTTCTTTAATATATTATAAAGGGGCCCTTATAATAATAGCGGCTCTTTATTATCCTTATTTAAAGTAAGATAGATCTTATAGTTTACTCTTAGTTAAAACGGGGGTTGCTTAAGCGCTTTTATAGGTACGAAAAAGTTTAAATAAGCTTATATTGCTTAAGCCGGGATATAGTCTACTAAGTTAACCGGCGTCTTTAGCTAAAGGGCCCTTTTTATATCCTTTATTATAACTACCTTTTTATTAAGCGCTTATTATCGCCCCCGGTTATTCTTTTAAGCCTTTTCTTATTAGCACTCCGCTATAAAGATAAAGGCGCTTACTAGCTTCGCTTTTTTAATATTCGCGATCTTTACGGCTTCTTTTAATCCTTAAAGGCTAATTTAAATCCCCGCTTTTCTATACTAGATTTAATCCCCCTTAGTATTATAAACTACCTTATTCTTTTTTATCTACGGTCTCCTTAAGAATACGTTATAGCTTAACTCTAGTACTATATAAGCGAATATCTATTTTAAGTGCCTATTAATCTTTATCTTAAACGCTATAATCCCCTTTATTTAAAGCGTCGGTACGTCCTTTAAAAAAGGCTATAGCAGCTTCTTTATCTTATCTATAAAAAGTATTTATAGCTTTATTACTACCCCCTTGCTTATTATAGTATAGTAGTTATAGCTTATATTTATAAATACTTTAAGCCCTTTCTTTTTATTAGCACTAACCTTAAGTAGTACTCAGTTTAGCATAAGGTGCTTCTTTATCGACCTTTAAGCTATTTACTATTTCTCCTTCTCTTTTAACGCTTAACTTTATATTAAGGTTCCTTTTTTCTTAAATCGGAATTTACTTTAGTTACCTCCTCAATTATAGCTACGGCTACTAATAAGGTTCCTTCCTTTTTCTTTTTATAAAAACGGGCGATATACTTTATTATCCTATAAGTAAAATACTTTTATATATTAAGCTAGCTTTATTCTCCTCCTAGCTAGGTTATAGCGTTAATTTTACTTATTAAGGTATTATCTTTTAAGTCTTTTTAGTCTTAAGTCGCCCTCTTTATTACTTTTTTTTAGCTTTTAAATAACTACTTAGTTTATTAAACCCTTTTTAGCTTTACCGCAATTTACGCTACTTAATTAATATACGCTAAGAAGCTTAAGGTTAAAAGGTTAACTATTACGAGTGCCTCTTTAAGGCGAAGGCTTAAAGCGCCTTTTAAGAATACGATCTATATATTATATAGCTATAACCCCCCTCCCGCTTTAAAAAGCCTTTACTTAAACTTAAGGAGGATCGCTATAAATATTTAGTTCTCTCTTTATTTAAACGTGCGGATAGCCGCCGCCGCCCGCGATTAAATATTAACGTTAAAGTAAATTAAATTAAGGTACTTAAGGAATTCTTACTATATATAACCTTAATCCGCGCTAGTGCTATAATAAGTCGTTATAGTTTGCTATAGCCCCGTATTTAAGTAGTTATAGATTAAGTAAAAAACCTCCCTTAAGCTTAAAAAAAGTCTTAATTAATCTTATACTTTTTATATATATATTATGCTTAAGGCGTAAAGTAGCGATACTAGCTATAAAACTTCCTTAGCGCTAAGAGTAGCTTTTATTAGTCTTTTCTCTTCGTTATTTCTTTTTTTATCGTAGGCGTTGCGGCCCCCGCTATTATATCGTAAAGTAGTATTAAGCTATTAGTTAGTAAGCCGGCCCCTCTTTATATATATGTCCTTACTATCTCTTTTAGCTTTTATATTAAGGCTTTAAACTAGCTATTTAGCTATTAGATTTACTACTAGCTTATTAGAAATTAATAGCTCGTTTTAATAGCTCTTACTTATAGCGAGAAGATTGCTTTTTTAACTTTAGTTTAAATATCGGCCTCTTTTAGCCCTCCTTCTTACCCCCCTTAAGCATAGCCCCTTTATACTAAGTAGGCGTCTTACTCGCGCTATATTATAGTTAGCGAGTTTCTTTTTAAGTAATATAACCTTATGTAAAAGGAGCTTTAAATATATTAAGGGCCTATATATACTTAGTTTAATAGTATATAGCTAAATAATTATTTATTTAAAGCTAAAGAGGGAAAAGGAAAATCTTTATTTAAGCTACGTAGCTTTATACTTTATAAAGGTTGCTTAGGTAGCCTATACTTAAGTTAAGTTTAGGTTAAGGTTAGGCTAAATTTAAGTAAAGTCTTATACGACTTTAGCTATACGTTAGCCCGACTTTAAGTTATTCGCTATAGTATAACTATAGTTTTTTTTATAGTATAGCCCGTAATAGCTTAGTAGTTTTTATAATATCTTTTATAGTTAAAAACGTTATAAACTATAATTAAAAAAGGTTTTAAGCCTTTGTAATTATATCTTAAAAACTTTAGCGGGGTCGGACTAGTAATTTTTATTATATCTTTTTAAGCGAGCTTTTATAGTGCGTACTTTAAGCATTTTTATTATAGGGTTTTATAAAGCTCCTTAATAGTAAAGTAAGAAGTCTAGGCGTAGCTATTTATATTCCGTAATATACGTCCCCCGGCTACGCTATAATATTGTCTTAAAAAGGTAATTAATACCGTTAAATTAATTCTTATTATTATTAAAGGTTTTAAGCGTAATACGCCCTTATTATAAGTGAGTATTTAATTAATTAAGAAGTTTTTTTTTATTAATAAGAATATATAAGTAAATAATATAAACTAATATAAATATAAGTAAAATAGTTATAAGCTTAAAGTAAAGCTTATTTTTATATACTTTAAATTAAGTATTTATATTAAAAGACGCTATATATTTAATATATTTAAAGTAAAAAAAGCGCTATATAATAATACTAAATATTATTCTCTGCTTATTAAGTAATAATAATAAGTATAAAGATTAATATAATAGTAGTAGTATATAGTTTTTAAGTATACTAAGTAGTAAAGTATAAAAAAAGGCTTATAAGTAAGTAAGAGACTAAGTATAAAAGGCTAAAGTTAATATATTAAAGCGAAGTATAGTTAAGAGTAAGCGTATATATAAGAAAAAAAGATAGAAAAAAAGGAAAAGGAGGTGTTATTAATTAAAAAGTAAAAGCGGCGGAGAGGTAGAATATACCTTAAGTACTAATAAAAGCGGTAAGTAAAAAGAGTATGTTATACTGCCTTAGCGTTATTAAAAGTAATATATAGTAACAAAAAGTAGTAAGTATATAATGCTTTTAATACTATAATTTAATATTATTTTAAGAGATAAATTAATATATAATAATAAGTATAGCGTAAGTATAAGAAATATAATTATACTTACTAATATTAAGTATAAGGTAAAAAGCAAGGTACGAACGTTATATATACTACTATATAATACTTTAAAAAAGGGGTAGTATTATAAGCTATATTATAAAAAAAGCTATAATTATATTATAGTAAATACCTTAAGGTTAAGCTAATATATAATTTAAGTTAAATAAAACTTAACTTAAACTTAGCTTAACCTAAGTTTAAACTTAACTAAAGTGTAAGCTCTATAAGTAATACTTATAAGTAAAAAGCTATATAGCTTAAATAAAGTTTTTCTTTTTTCCCTTACCTTTAAATAAATAATACTTTAGCTATATACTATTAAACTAAGTATACGTAAGCTTTTAATAGTACTTTAATAAGGCCTTAAAGTTTTAAAAAGCGTTTTAAGCTACTAAGAACGCGGGTAATAAAGCAAGTAATATAGCTATTAAAACTACTAGCACTAAATTTAACGGCTGCTTTTTAAGCAGTATAGTTATAAAGAAATATAAGCCTATTTAAAATAAAGCTATTATAAACTTTAAATACGCTATTTACTACTTAAATAACTTAAAATAGTTTACTAATATAAAACCTATTAACCTTTTTTAAAAATATCTTTAAATAGCAGCCCGTAATAAGTAAAAGCTATAAATACTAAAAACATTATTATTAGTAGTATTATATTAAAGCTATTAAACGTTAATTATATACTTATATTGCTAGCTAACTTAATAAGCAATTAATACTTTTAGGAAAAAAGTATTAAGCTTAATAATATAAAGAAATAGCTATTTTATATATCTTTTAAAACTAAGGTTTATAACATTGCTTAAAAGATATATATTATAACGATTCCGGATATAAACCTAATAGGTATATATATAACGTTTAGTATTATAGCTTTATTATATTCTTAGTAATATTTAAATAATAGTATAATATATCGCTACTTTTATTATGCTAGTTTAAAACTAGCCCTTAAGGTATATAATAAAGCAAGTATTAAAATTAACATTTATTTTCTTAAGTTTATACTAAGGACTTAATCTAAGTTTTTAAAAACTCGATGTTTTTAAATAAGAGGGAAAAACTAAAGTGCTTAAGGTAAAACCTCCCCTTTTTTACGATTAGTCCGCCTCGTATAAAGTCTTATAACTTTATATAAAGAAGTAAGGGTACGCCTTCCGCTATAAGTATATCCTGCTCGCTAAGTAGTTTAACGCTACTTAGCTAAGCTAAGGCCGCCTTTAACTTAAGCGGCCCGCGGCCTAGAGCTTTAAAGCTCCGGACTTAAGGTATTAGTAGTAGCTTATCTTTTATCCCCCTTTAGCCGCCCCTTTAATATAGAGGCAGGAGGGTAAGCGGGATTCCG
The DNA here is from genome assembly GCA_027405785.1 of Ophiocordyceps robertsii. Taxonomy (NCBI): domain Eukaryota; kingdom Fungi; phylum Ascomycota; class Sordariomycetes; order Hypocreales; family Ophiocordycipitaceae; genus Ophiocordyceps; species Ophiocordyceps robertsii. The sequence goes on along the minus strand of JAPEBW010001487.1, from coordinate 14,040 downwards.
TCCTACGCCTTAGCCGCGGGTAGCGCGGCCTTAAAAAATAGGCCTAAAGCGGGCTTCTTTAATAGGAATTCGGTACCTTATAGTACGCGTATATTTTTAATTAAGCTTATCGCACGTTCGCGCCGCGCCGCCCGGTTACTAATCCCGCTCGCGGTCTTAAGGGTAAAGCCTCTTATATACCGCGCGCTTATATATACCTTTCTTTCTTTTGCTAAAGACACGCTTATCCTTTATACGCACTTATCTCCTATCTACCGACCCGCCTTTAATATACCTCTGCCTTTTTACTATCTTTAAGCTATTACTATTACTATTACTATACTTACGAAAAAGGTTACTTTTTTTAACCTTAATATAGGCCTTCTCCTTAAGCTATTAAGTTAAGATACTAAAGATAAGGGCGCTTAAGCTTGCCGCGGTACTAAGTATAAAATCCTTTACTATATATATATAAGCTACTTATTAAGCAACAATATACTTATAGTTTTTTAAGGCTACTAAGACTAAGCCTATATATATTTAAGCTATATCCGCCGCTTATATATATATAACTTACGTTGCTAAACCTTTTTTAGCTATCTTTATAAAAGCGTGCGTTGCTTATACCTTTAATAACCGTTTTTATTTTTAAGTAAGTAATCTTATATTAAATCCGCTCTCGCTACTTAGCTAATCCCCTTTTAGCTTACTACTATTAGTAAGGACGTAGCTTATAAGCTTTATACCGCTTAAAAGGAGTCGTATAAGTTTAGTAGGCTTATTAAGCGTTTTATATATATAAAGCTTACCTTTATAGCGATAAAGCTTTAGTAACGCGCTAAAGCTACTACGGCCCGCGCTCTCGCGTTTAAAGCTACTTTTAATCCGGCCTTACTTTATAAGAATATTAAGCTTCTTACTTTTACCTTTAGCCGTTTTATTAATAACGCGCGCGCGGCTTATAAGGCTAACGCTAAGTTTGCTAATAAGCTTACCGGTATTATTATTATTATATACTAAACTATTTACTTTATAGCCCGGATTATAGTAAGCATAAAAAATATAATATTTATAGTAGCTAACTATCTTAGCTTTAGCTGCTATAAGGGCTAAGATATCGCTTTTAAGAGTTGTTTGCTTAATTAAGACTTAATATAAGCTTATGCCGCCCTTGCTTTACTTAAGCCTATGCCCCTTAAGATCCTTATTATTTTAAAAGATTTTAAAGCTAAGGCTAAGGCTATAAAAAAGGCTTAAGCTAAGGCTTTTACTAAGGCTTATACTTAAAAGCGCGCCGCTTTTACTTAAAAGCTTAAGTATTAAAGGGCGCTTAAGCATAAAGGTAAAGGAAAGGCTATTAAAGTTAATATTATATTAAAGAAAGATAGTAAGGGTAGTAATAAAAAGGCTAATACTAAGGGCCTTAAGGATAAGGACGGCCCTTAGCTTAGCCTTAACGCTACTTTTATTATTTTTTATATTAATAGTAGCAATAGCGATATTAACGATATTAACGATAAAAAGAAAAACCTTATTTTAACTCCCGCTATACTTACTCTTAGTCTTTTAACTAGCTATAACGTTCCTTTAACTATATAAAAGCGTACTTATAATCTCTTTAAAAGTAGCGTTTTTAAAGCTAACGACTTTATAAACGCTACTTTAAAACGTATTTATATTGCCCTTACTTTTAGCTTAGCGGACTAAGAGGGGGAGACTAAAAAGCTTAGCTTAAACCTTAAGTACTACTAGTTTTTTACTTATAATAAGGCTAGGTTACTCCTTTTTAACTTTCTTATTATACTTAACTTAGCTTAGTCGACTAGATATTATCTAAGCCGCCTTACCCGGCTTAAAGTTCGTGCCGCCTCCCTCGCCTGCTCGCGCTATAGCCGGTGCCTCCTTAGTATTAAGCACCCTACGGGTCTAAAAGTAAACGCTTTAAAGGGCCGCTAATAAGGCGATACCCTCTTTATTTACTCTTACCGCGACCTTAAGCCGTTATAAGCGCGGGCGGGGGAGGGGAAAGGCGCTTATAACCTTAACTTGCGGTTATAGCTAAGTAGGGCGCCCTTATAGCACTCCTTAATCTAGCAGGTCTTAGTATAGCGCTAAGGACGATAATAATAAGCTTAAGCTTTAAGCGGAGTAAAGGGGGTCGTTCTTAGGAGGGGGGAAGCGTTAAGGGACTAGCTAAAGCGTTAGCTTAAGTTAGGCCTATTAAAGGTCTTACGAGCTTAATAAGGGAGGGGGTTTAGGTTTTAGCGTTTTAGTGCTTTATAGCGTTTATTATAATAGTAAGTTGTCCCTTTTAAGCTATGCTATTAAAATTAATAAGAAGGAGGTAAAGAGATTTTATTATAAAGTATACTATTTAAGGAAAGCAGACGCGATAATTAGCTATAACTTAAGCGTAGTAGCTTAAATATTCCTTGTGTATATATATTAAGATTTCTTATAATATAAGCTTCTAAGCTATAAGAAATTAGTTACTGCTTTTATAGTATTAATGTTTTTACTAGTTTTTTTAAGTATTAGATTCGCTTATATAAGATTAAGCCTTTAATATATTAAAGGCTTAAAAGTTATAAGTTAAGAATAGCGCTATTAGCGCTTTTATTTAAATACTAGCCTTTTATAATATAACGGAATTTTATGTTAATAAATAAGGGCTTAATTTAAGGAGGACTATTTTATACTACGCTATAGCGCACCTTATATATCTTAATAAAATAATAAGGTAAAATAAGCCGCTAAACACTTATAAAGTCTGTGAAAGTAATATATATATTAAGCTAAAGCTACTAAAAATCCTTTAGCCTTAGTATATAAAAATAGCTATATATATAACAAACCTTTTGCCTATATATTATATAGCTTTAAAGGAAGTACTACTAAAAGCTTTACTTAAGGAGATAAAGGTTCTTTATAAATACTATATTAAAGATATTTAGACTTAAGGTTATATTATATATATAACTAAGCTATAAGAAATATTAGCTAAAATAGTTAAAATAGACCTTAAAGCGTAAAAAAAGACTTATAAGTTATAAAAAGCTTTATAGTTATATATATAAGGTATAGCTTTTTAATAAAAAGAAAATTATAATTACTAAAGATTTATACTTTTATAAGGTAATTAAAAAAACTTTACCTCCTAAGAAAAAAAACTATAATATTACGATCCTTAATATAAAAAAAACCGAAGCTAGTCTTAAAAAAAATATAATACTTTATTACTAAAGTTACTTAAAACCTTATAATTATTAAGATTAGCTAAATTATAATAATAATAATAAATTTTAAAGGGATAGCTTAGGCCTTAATCTATAACGTCTAAAAGAAAATAAAGCAGATATAATAAAAGATATACTTTACTTAAATTTAATATATAGCTACTTTTTTACTATCTTATATCTTTATTAGCTATATATTAGTAATAGCTTTATTTTTACCCTTTATATCCTAACTAGCTATAAAGGCCTACTAGCTATAAAGCGTATATTAAAGTCGTATAGCTTTCTTTAAGTCGTTATTAGTATTATCCTCTTATAAAGCGGCTATAAAAGTCGCTAAGGAGTAAAAAAGCTATTATAATATTACCTTTTTAGCGCCTTAAAAAAGCCTTATAAGCGCTTTAAAAAAGCCTTATAAGCGCTTTTAAAATAACAACGTAGGCTGCCTAAAATAAATCTAGGCGGTGCGCCGCCTAAAATAATTTAAGGCAGCTTATAGTAAATTTCAATATTTTCTTAAGTATCTTTACTTATTATAAGTATATAAGCGGCCCTTACTAGCTTAGTATACTATAAATAAAGGGGGATATATAGCTTTAAAAGAAGGAGCTCGGATTGTTTTATTTTTACCGAAAAACGCTATTAATTAAGGTATAGTTACTTTTTAATCTTAAGGGTATATCTATATTAATTTTTTTAAGACATTGTAAATTAAGGCCTTAAGTAGCTTTTAAGCTAAAAAGAACGAAGGCTTAAGGTAATAATAAGCTTTAAAGCGGCTGCTACTTTCTTTAAAATAGTAGTAAGCTTTAAAGCTACTATTACTAACTCTTTATTAAACTATTTTCCCGCCGGCGATAATAATAATAAAGTTAAGCGATAATAATATAAATATCTTAAAACTAAATACCTTAGTTTAAAGGCTAAAAGTATATCTAAGAACGACTTAAGGGATTTAAAGCTATTTAAAGACGGCTTTTATAAGTACGGATTATTTAAAGACTTTTTTAAAGACCTTATAGTAAAAGATACGCTTAATCTTTTATATATTAAACGATAATAGCAAAAGACTTACTAATTCCTCGCTTAAAGTACTATAAGCTAATAAAGTATACTAACTTAATAATTAGCTAACTTATAAATAAACTAATTAAGCGGCGGCTATTTAAAGAGGGCTATAAAAGCTTACGTTAAGGGCTTTAATATTAAAGCTTATTATTATAAACTAATACTAAGAACCTTTCCGGCCAGGCGTATTAATAGCCTTAAAGGAGGCTTATCGTAAGAAGGATTAATTTAATAACTTAAGTAACTAGCTAGTCTTCTTTATATTTAGTATAATTATCGCTATTATAATAAGTTTACTAATAACTTAAAAACAAGCTTTTAAGCGGGATACCTACCCGCTAATTACTTGCGATAAGGTAGGAAATTAATAAATTAAAGCAAAAAAGTATATAAAACCTTATTTTTAAGCCTTAAAACGTATAGGTTTTAAATAGGAAATAGACTTATTTTAAAAAGCTAGTTTAAAATAAAAAACTCTTTATAAAAGCTTACTAAGTTATATAAGGGGACTGAAATCCGAAAAATAAGGTTATAAAGGAACTATATATTATAGTAACGTACTAAGCCTCTTTAAAGCTATTTATAATAATTATTAAAGTTAAAAACTTAAAATAAGAATAACTTAATATTATTTACGCCTATATATATATATAAAGTAAATAAAAAGCCTTTATTATATAACTTTATAAGCTTAAAAATAGTATAAGCTAAGTATATAAGCTTAATAAGACTTTATATAACTATAAAAGCTCGCTTAAGTAATAGTATAACTAAGTAAGTATAGACTTATAAGAATATAGCTTTAAGCGCTTAAAAACGAATAAGTATATCCTCCGAGATAAAGTAAGCGATATACTTATAATTATTTATATAAACGACTTTATTATAGCAGCACTAACTAAAAAATCGATTAAAGTAACTATTAATATCTTAGCTTAGCTATAAAAAACTAAGTAGCTTAGCGAGCCTTAGAAATTCCTAGGTATTTAGTTTAAACGGGATAAGGCCGCGAGAATAATTCTTATATACTAAATAAAGTACCTTAAGAAAACCCTTAAGAAATTTAGTTAAAAGGTTACTAGTATTATAAGACCGCTATAACTAGTAAAACTTAAGGTTTTATAAAATTAAAAAAGTTAAAACTTTATAATAAGTACTTAAAAGTAGCTTTACTAAACTAGTAGCCTTAATTACTTATTAATAAGCACTTAGTTAAATATTATATATATAGTAAATAAGTTTTTTAAGGCTAGTAATAACTTTACTAATAACTATATTATAATTATAAAGACGCTATAGCGCTATATAAAGAGCACCTTAAGTTATAAGGTTATAATAAGAGGGAAATACTTAATTAAAGCCTTTAAGCTCCGCGTATATATAAATACTTCTTTTACTAATAACTAAAGTACTTATTGCTTTATAACTAGCTATATTCTATTTTTAGCAAATAAACTTATGTTTTAAAGAAGTAAGAAATAAAGTATTATAGTAACTTTGTTAATTAAAGCAAAGTTTATAAACCTTATACTTATAAGTATAGCTAAAATAGTAGTATTAGCTATTAATAAAGCTAAGCTAGCTATAGCCTACTTTATTTATAGTTTTTATAAATAGTTAAAACGCGCGGCTTATAATACTATATAGGAATAACTTATTTAAGACTTAGTATATTAATATTCGCTATAAGTAGATTATTTACTATGCTAAAAAGGGCTTCTTTAAACTAATATTAGTATATTATTATTATTATTATTATTAAGTTTATACTAAAGACTTAATCTAAGTTTTTAAAAATTCGATATTTATAAATAAAAAGGAAAAACTAAAGTGCCCGGGGTAAAACCTCCCTTTATTCGCGCTTAGTCCGCCTTATATAAGGTCTTATAACTTTATATAAGGAAAAAGAGAGTACGCCTTCCGCTATAAGTATATCCCGCTCGCTAAGTAGTTTAACGTAGCTTAGTAAGGCCGGGGCCGCCTTTAACCTAAGCGGCTTATAGTCCGGAGCACCGCGCTTTAAGCCTAAGGTATAAGTAGTAGACTTTCTCTTATCCCTCTTATCCGCCTTCTTAATATAAAGGCGGAAAGGGTAAGCGGGATTTTAACCTACGCCCTTCTTACGGGTAGTATAACCTTAAAGAGTAAGCTTATAATAGTCCTTATAAATAGGAATTTAGCGCCCCGCTATATATATATATTCTTAATTAAGACTATTATTTATTCGCGCTGCTTAGTTATTAATCTCGCGCTTAGCTTTAAAGATAAAGCCTTTTATATACCGCGCGTATATACTCGCGCTTCTCCTTTTTTTACTAAAGACGCGCTTATCTTTCTTATAAGCTTATTATATACTTACCGCCCCGCCCCCTTTATATACTTATTATTCCGCTATTATCGCGTTTATTATCTTTATTACTACTATACCGAAGAAGAAGGTTACTTTTTCTAACCTTAATATAAGTCTACCCCTTAAGCTACTAAGTAAGGATACTAAGGATAAAGAGGCCTAGGCCCGTTATAGCACTAAGCGTAAAATTCCTTATTATATATATATAGGCCGTTTATTAAGCGACAATATGCTTATAGTTTTCCGGGGCTTTTAAAACTAAGCCTATATATATTTAAATTATATCCGCTATATAAGTATATATAGTTTATATAGCTAATCCTCTTTTAGCTATCTTTATAAAAGCGTATATTGCTTACTTTTTAAGTAATTATTCTTATTTTTAAGTAAGTAGTCTTATATTAAACCCGCTTATATACCTTAGTTAATCCTTTATATAGCTTATCGCTATAAGCGAGGACGTAGCTTATAAGCTTTACGCCGCTTAAAACGAGTTATATAAATCTAGCCGGCTTATTAAGCGCTTTATATATATAAAGCTTGCCTTTATAGCGATAAAGCTTTAGTAGCGCGCCGGCGCTATTATAGCACGGGCTTTTACGTTTAGTGCTCCCCTTAGCCCGGCCTCCTTTAACGAAAACGTTAAGCTACTTACCTTTACCTTTAGCCGCTTTATCGATAACACGCGCGCGGCCTATAAAGCTAATACTAAGCTTGCTAATAAGGTTAATAGCACTATTATAGTTATTTACTAAACTATTTATACTATAGCCCGGAACTTAAAAAGCATAAAAAATACGCTATTTATAGTAGCCGATTACTTTAGCTTTAGCGGCTATAATAGCCGGGATATCGCCCTTAAGGGTCGTTTGCCCGACTTAGACCTTATACGTACTTATACTGCTCTCGCTCCGCTTAAGCCTCCGTTACTTAAGGTCCTTATTATTTTAAAGGACTTTAAAGCTAAGGCTAAGGCTAAGAAGAAGGCTTAAGCTTAAGCTCTCGCTAAGGCCTATGCTTAAAAGCGCGCCGCCCTTGCCCGTAAGCTTAAGTATAAGGGGGTGCTTAAAGGTAAGGGTAAGAGAAAAGCCGTTAAAGCTAATATTATATCTAACTTAAAGGAGCTTAAGCTTAATATTAGTAATAATAAGCTAAAAGAAAAAAAGGATAAGGATAACGATAATAATAACGAGGCTAAGACCGAGGTCCTTAAGGACGAGGGCAGTCCCTTACTTAGTTTTAATACTACCTTTATTTTTAATTATAAGAGCGGTAGCGGTAGCGATAACGATAATAACGACCTTACTTTACCCCTTACTTCGCTTACCCTTAGCCTGTTTATAAGCTGCGGCGTCCCCCTAGCTATGCTAAAGTAGGTTTATAGCCTTTTTAAGAGCAGTGCCTTTAAAGCTAATAGCTTTATAGCTACCGCCTTAAAGCGTGTTCGCGCCGCCCTTACTCTTAACTTAGCTAGTAAGGAGGGGGATACTAAAGATTTTAGCTTAAACCTTAAGTACCTTTAGTTTTTTACTTATAGTAAGGCCGGGTCTCTTTTTTTTAGTTTTTCTATAACGCTTAACTCCGCTTAGTCGATTAAGTATTCTTTAAGTCGCTTTACCCGGCTTAGCTTTATACCGCTTTTAATACTAATAGCGAGAACCCTATAAGCCTTAAAGTAAACGCCTTAGCGGGCTGCTAATAAGGCAATATCTTTTATATTTACTCTTACCGCGACCTTAAGTCGTTTTAGCTATAGGAGGGGGAAGGCGCTAATTACTTTAACTTATAGTCGTAGCTAAGTAAGGCGTTCTTATAGCACTTCTTAAATAGGGAAGTCCGCTATTACTCTTAGTCGCACTTAATACGGCGCTAAGGATAATAATAATAAGCTTAGATATTAGCTAAGGTAAAGGGGTAGTATTAAGGGGGGAAAGCGAGAGGAAGCTAGCTAAAGTACTAGCTTAGTATAGGTTTAATAAGGGCCTTATAAGCTAAATAAGGTATTAAAGGGAGGAAGGTTTTAGTATTTTAGTGCTTCGCAGTATTTATTATATTAGTAGGTTATCCCCTTAAGCTAAGCTAAGGGGACGATTTAATTAATATATATCCCTCTTAACTAAGGTTTAGCTAAAGCCGCCGCGTATACCTTATCTTCTTTTTAGTATAGTTATATTACTAAATCGAATTATTATAAGCGCCTTAAACTTAAGAACTATCTTACTAAAGTAGCCGCTATCTCCTATTTTTAAAGCTTTACTTATACCTCGCTTATATTATAAAGTTATTATAGTAGCGTCCCCCTTACCTTACCTATAAGCTTATAGCTTATTATCGCATAGTAAATAATATCCCGCTATTACTTATAGTTATAAAAAGGCGATACTACTTTATTTAAGTATATTATAGCAAAATAAAAAGTCTTTAAGGCTTATTACTTCGGTTTATATTTAAGTAATCGTAAAGCTAAAGTACTTAAGTAGCGCCTTATGCCGGTTAAGCGCTATAGCTTTATTAAACTAAGGCGGTAAGTTTATAAGGTAAAGCATAGTCCGGCGCTATTTAATAAGTTCCTCCCTTAAGCTTTACTGTTTAGCTTATTCCTTAAAGAGGCTTTCCTTTATCCTTTTTTTCTCTTAAAGCTTACTAGACTTAACTTAAGACCGTACCCCCTTTAATACCACCGCGAGCGGTAGTCTTAAGGGCGTAGGCCGCCCTAGCTATTATCTACGTTACCGGAGTAGTCTTATTATTAATATAGACGCGTATTAAATTTAGTTTAGGATTCCGAAGTCCTTTAATCTCTTAAGGGTATTAGCTATTCTTTAGTTTAAGTAAAGGTTAATTAGCGGGACTTAGGTTTTAGCTTTAAGCTAGTAGATTAAAGTAGCTTAGTAAGCCCCCGCGATTATTTAAAAGTAAGCGGTTTAATCTTATATAAGTTTCGCGGCTATCCTATAAGGCTTTTTATTTACCGGGGTTATTTTATAGAATATAACTATAGTATATAATATAAAGGACTAAACGACTTTACTATAAACTTCTTAGGCCTTAAGTAAGGTATATCTTTATATAAACGCTACAAGCTTTATAAAGGCTAGGTTTTACCTTTTTAGCTTAGCGTATAGCTTATTAAAGTATACCTTTTACTTAAGCTTATAGTCTACTTATACCCTTAAGAGCTTAGCGTCTTAAACCGGCACTACTATAGCGGCCTTTAAGCGGATTAAAGTTATAATCGCCTTATATTTTCTTATAAAGTAAATAAGCTTACTTTTTAAAGGTTTATAGTTAACTATAAACTCCTTTACTTATATAGCGTATACTTTTTAAGCTGCTTTAAGCCGCGCTATTATTAATCCCTCCTTAAGGCTAATACTAAGGATATTTATATTATAAGCGAAACCGATAATATAAACTTCTTTTAGCTTTTTTAATCCTTTATAAAAGGGTATTATATAGTAAAGAAATAAGATTAAGGATAGCGGCGAGCCTTAATAAACCTTAGTAGTAATTTAAACTAGTATAGCCTTTTTTCTATTAAAATAAAAGGTTAAGTAGCGCTTATTTATAAAGCTATAAGCTAGCTTTATAAACTACTTAAAGTAGCCTTAAAAAGTAAGCTCCCTTAAAAGTTTTTTATTATTAACTATATTAAAGGCCCCCTTAATATTAAGTTAAAGAAACGATATAATCCCTTTTTTAGCGTACGTTATATATATTAGTTCCGTTACTTAAAGTATTGCCGCCTTTATAGACCTCTTCTTTTTATTCTTAAACTATCCTTTAAGTAAGACCTTACTTACTTTTACTATAGTTATAAGTCTTTAAGCTAAAATCTACTTTAAGATCTTACTTATTATTAGTAAGAGGGAAATAAGTCTTTACCCCTTAGTAGTGCGGTATACCTTAGGTTTCTTCCTTAGTTTTCTTAGCACTACTACGTTCGCGGACCGGAACTAAGTCGGAAAGTGCGATATCTTTATATAAGCTATAAAGATTATTACTAGCTAAGCTAAAAGCGCTAAGCTATAAAGCTTAAGGAAGCTAAAAGAGATCTTATTTAGGCCTACCGCCTTTTAACTCGCTATTTTGCCTATTACTTAATATATATTTATAAAGTTAATACGCCGTTTTATAAAAAGTTCTTTTTAAGCCGCGCGCTAAGGAGGTCTTAAAAGTATTACGGCTTTAGCTAAAAAGAAGCGTTCTACTAAAAGTTAAGCTTTCTCTTAAAAGTTAAGGGTTAGTTAATATTTATAGCCCTTACTAGTTAATAGTAGTAAGTATACTAAGTTTAAAGGTAGCTTATTATATAGCCGTGCTTACTATTTAATATTCTATAGCTTAGTATTATTAGCGCTAATCTCCTTAAGGAAATCTTTTTAGTATTCCTATTTTATATTATATATAGCTCGCTTTTAGGCCGTAGCCGCTTTTTATAGCGCTTCTTAGTTTACTTAAGTTCTATATCCCTTATAATATTTTTAGGCCTTTTTCGTAGCTTAAGTAGCTTAGGCCGCCTTTAAGGTAAACTATATATTGCCCCTTAAGATTGCCTACTTTCGGTATAAGACTATCGCGCGGGCGATTTTATTAAGATCGTTATATAAGCTATTTATTTCCGTATTAATCTCTTATAGGCTATAAAGTATAGGCTATTATATCCCGAGTAAAGATAGGGTTTCCGCTTTAACCCTTTTCTTTTCCGCCTCTTTTTACCTTAGTATAGCTAATACCTCCCTTAACTTAAAACCTATCTTAAACGAGACTACTTATAAGATATAGTCGGACCTTATAAAGTCTAGGTTTAAGCTAATAAACTATATAGCCGTTTTTATTATAGCTTATATAAGGTCGATTATACTATCTTTATACTTATAAAAGAATCGTATATATTCCCTTTTTAGTATAGCTAGCTTAAGCTAAAGCCGCGCGGCCTCCTTAATAAACTATTTTACCTTATTAAAATTCTAGTTATAGGCGTCTTAAAGCGGGTAATAGATATTAAAGTCCTTTATTAAGACTAGCGGGCCTTAGTTATTAACCTCTTTTAAGGCCTTAGCTAAGCCCGTTTAAATTCCCTTTAGTAGCGAGTATAAAGACCTTAACTTTATACTATTATTAAAGGTTATCTCCTTTTAGTTATATCCGGTTTATAGTATCTATATCCCCGCGTTATGCCTTTTATAAATATATATTGCGTTATGGCCCTCCTTATAAACTAGCTAATATAGTACGCCCCTTAAAGGTAAGGTCTTTAAGCCTTATATTTTCTTTATCTCTTAAAGCGCTATTATATTATACTTAGCATAGTACTTAAGGGCTAGTTATACGAGCTTATATCTCTTTTATATATTTTAATAAAAGGCCTTTAATTTTATATATAAAAGGTAAAAGTAAAGTTTGTTATTTAAAATAAGGTAATAGCTTAGGTTAAGAGCGATATGCTTTATTGCTTTATATATTGTCTAATATTACTTAAGTTAATACTTACTGCTTATACTTTAGCTAGTAAAGCTAACGGCGTTTACCTATCTTTTCTTAGCCGCTTAAAGCGTTTCCGCGCTTATAACAAAGTAGGCCTTTAGTCCTTTATAAAAAGAAGGGAGATTTAAAGGTCCGGCTAGCTATAGGTACTAGCAAAGCGTTATAAGCGGTTTAAATAGTAGTCCCTTACCTTATCTTAAGCTTTTACCGCTATAAAATAGGTATAAGACTATGCTAAGTGCTGCCCGCTATAAGATATATAGTTATAAAGGATTTCGCCTTTCTTTATATAGTACTTATCCTCGCCGCTTATATATAAGGTCCCCTTATAGTAAGTATAAAGCTATATTAAAGTATAACGTCTAGCGATATACTTATATTTATAATAATTATTATATTATATAAGTTTAACTAACTTATTATATAGCTTATATCGGAATATTTAAGCCTTAAAGAATAAGCCTATATTATATAGCTTATTAGCTTTCGCTAAGCTGCTTATATTAATAATAAAGGTTATAGCTATTAAGGTCTTAGTTTAAAGATATATTGCTCGCGCTTATATAACTTTTACTTTATTAATATTAGCGATCTCCTTAATTAAGAGCGCCTTATTTATTTTAAAGACCCTTACTAAGATATTCTTCGTAATTACTATATAGGCCTTATATACTATCGCTACTTTCGGTTTAAAGACGCTCCTTACTTAGTTTTAATTTTATTAATAAGGTCGTGCCGCTATATTAAACATTACCGCAATATCCCCGCTTAAAAGGCGTCTTACTACTATAGTAAAGGAGATATTAAGCGCTACGTTAATCGCTTTAACTATATCCTTCGGCTTATAGTTTAAGATATTTAGCATTGCTTTTATTAAAACTACTATTAACTTACGTTCGTACTAAAGCGGGACTAGCTTTATCTTTATATCGTAATATACCGGCCTTTTAAAGCTTATTATTACTATTGCTTAAGTCTTTTTAAGTCCTCTCCTTAAGCCTTAAGCTTAGCTTTATCTTAGTTCTTTATATATAGCTTCTTTTATCGCGCTTTAAATAGCCCCGCAAAGCTTAAAGTCGGCCCGCACTATAGTTAATACGCTCTTAACGCGCTCTTTAGCGCGGAGGAGAGTTTAAACTATTGCCTATACTTAGTTAAACTACGCGTATAAGACTATACCTACGATTTCGTTATAAGCCTTCTTTTTATTAGTATTGCGTATAGTTTAGCTAAGCTACGCGCCGTTATCTTATTAAGGTATATTTAGCTTTTTATCTAAGTATATAAGGCTTAAGGGCGTCTTATTACGCTAAGCGCTATAGTTAATCTTAGTACGAGGCGGATTACCCCCTTGCCCTTATATCTCTTAGCTATGCTATAATATTGTCTTAAGGGGGGTAACCGATACCGCTAAATTAATTCTTATTATTAGTAAGAGTTTTAAACGCGATATATACCTGCTGCGGGCAAGTATTTAGTTCGTAAAGAGTTTTTTCTTATTAATATTAGTATAAACTAATAAGATATTTATAAATAACTTTATAAAGACCTTTTTAAAAGAAAAATATAATTAATTTATTAAATAGCTAAGAATAAAAAAGGCGGCTAAATAAAAGGTTAAAAGGGCTATATATAAATAAGGTATTATAAAAAAGGAAAAAGCTCGTTATAATTAGTTAAAGTAAGAAAACATTAAGGTAAAAGTAAACTAAAAAAAAGCTAAATTATAAGGCTTTTTTATATATATCCTTTATATTTAGCTAAAAGGAGCTATTATAAATATAAGGAGTATATATATTAAAGTCTTATACTTAATTTATTATAAAAGTCTTAAGCTACTACGCCTTATAGCGCGAAGATAAGGGGATAAGGCGCGGACTAATTACCGCTAGTTAGGCCGGTACTATAAACTAATTACTA
>JAPEBW010001486.1:0-23371 GCA_027405785.1 Ophiocordyceps robertsii | reverse complement strand
GAGCCGACGGCAGGCAAGCTCTCGTGTGGCCCAGGCGGGATTTCGAGGCGGCCACCTGCCATCTGTGCGTGCCCGGCCCATTGGGAGAGGCTGTATGTGCCGCTCGTGCCCGGCCCCCCTCTCCCTTCCTTGGGGATCCTTGCTCGTCTCTGGGAGGCCACTTTGAGCAACGAACCGCCATAATCAAGTCTCGGGTTACCGTCTTGGCCGGCGCTCTCTCTAGAACGGAATGGGTGCCACGAACGGACCAACATCAAACGTCCCCCCCCCTCTCCTGAAGGCAGGAGGCGTCTCGTGCCGCACTGCCAAGGCCACGGCCAGCATATGTCGCGAATCGAAGACGTCGGCGCCAGGCAGCCACGCTTCTCGTGGAAGCCACGCGCTCGACCGTCCCTCAGTCGAGCAAGACAGCCAGCCACCTCTCCTCAGACACGCTCCCGAGATCCGTCTCCAACGGGGCGGGGCCGCCGTCGCACCACACCCGAGTGGCGTCTCGCGGCAGCAGGACAGGCCGAAGAGGGCAGAAGCATGGGGGATAACAAAGGCAGGACGCAACAGAAGAACCACAGACCTCCTCCGCCTCCGCCTCCGCCTCCTCCGCCTCCTCCTCCTGCTGCTGCTGCTGCTGCTGCTGCTGCTACTGCTGCGCCTCGAGCGTACATATCTCTACGGCTCGCACCGCACCCGTCGAAGCCCGGTGATGCAGACGACTTCGCCAAGCGGCCAGGCAAGGCGGCCAGGCGTCTGCTTGTTGGTCGCGCCCTTGTTTGCCACTTTGCTTCCCGCGCCCCAGCTAACAACATATAACCCATCCCTCACCTCCTCCTATCATGCCGCCAGCCAGCCACACACGAGTACTGGCCCCGGGGACCTAAAGCTCCCCCCTCTTTCCCAGCAGCGTTTTCATGACCCGTTTCCTGGCTACGGCACTTTCCTTACTGATTGCCCCTCTTGGTCCCCCCTTGGCCCCCCCTTGGCCCCCCCCCCCCCTCACCCCCTTTTTCTTGCCCTCATATCTTCTCCACTGTGGAAGAAGCTTCCGTCGAGACCATTGACACACATGAGACCAGAGGAAGCATCGAAAAAAAAAACCCCACGAGAAAAGGTTGCGGAGCCAAGGTGAGGGACAGTTGGCTCACCGGCATTTACTAAGCAGCATACCTCTTCCTTTGCCACCCAGCTCAACGTCTTTTCTGTTCGGCCCCCTGAAGTGGCAAGAAAGATATCTTTGAAGCAAGACGCCAGGCCAGGTCCCTCCCCCACCGGCCTTCGGTCGGGAGCAAGGTGCTCGATGCCGACCCAAGGCCAGTTTGCCATTGTCCGATCAAATAGTGCCACGGCTTGTAGTCCGCCCGTGCCCATCGCTGCCAAGTCCGGCGGAGCGTTGCAAAACGCCCTTCTCCATCACCCTTTGCTTATTGAGACACCACTGTGAGCCGTAGCGACGCCCTGTGCGCCAACATGCCTTCGGCTGTCAAGCGAAGCTATCTGTCGCAAAGCCCAGGCGGTGGGTGGGTCGCTGGCAAATACCGCGGCAACCGTGTCCACAGGCTAAACAATGCAGGGTGGTGAAGCACATGATGAAAACCATGATTCTACGTCGCCGGAAGCAAGAGGTCTTGCACCAACAGCAGGACACGGAAAACGATACGTCGGGTGCGTTGAAACGTCCCAGATCACAATGACAGCCTCCAACTGCAGTCCCTGGTGGCCGGCAGAATTGTCAGCGAGCGTGTGGGGCCAGTCCAACGTGAAAGTCCTGAGTCGATGAGTACCCTTGACCAGAGTCAATTGCTGTCAGACGTGAACCTAGACATGTAACTCTATTCGGAGGACAAGATTATAGCACGGCAGCCACCGTGTCTCAATGTGGGGGTGTAGTCAATACAACCTCTGGGAGAGCAACGAGTCCATCGAATCCGCCTCGAGAGCACGACAGGAGTCGGAGAGGGCCCGCCCTAATCAGAAGAGCGAGAGTATTCCGGTGTCGATACGGGAGCTCGAGGTGGCCATCCAGAGCCGAGGAAATCTTTTCACTAGCAAAACGCCTTTTGATAAGCCTGCCTTGGGGCTCGCTTCCAGGGTCACAGCATCGGACCCGGCCGAAGCCGTCCTTCCAACACGCAGAATCGTCTACCCCCTGCTTGCCCATGCCTGCGGGCCTCGCTGTGAGCGGCCGGCAGCGCTGCCAAGGCCCTCTTCGATCACGGACAAGTCGGAGACACGTCGGGCAGGGATGGGGCAATCGAGTGAGTCCCAAGATGTGCCCAGTCGCTAGAAACCATTAGGCTCGTCCGAAAAGCACCGGGAGGACGAGAACGTTCCAGGCTGCAAGATTAATCGACAAGGGGGCGACACCAAGCCCCATGAGGATAGAAACCGTTCCTTGGGTTCGTGGGGATCTCGTCTTGGACCCCTGGTCTCCGGGGCACAGGTCCACCACACAGGCTCCATGCAAGGATCAAACGCTTTGAGGTGCGACGCCTGGGGAGGGGGGGCCCAGCGCCAATGACGGCAGTTTCGTGGCCAGAAGAGCACACGCCATGCAGGTTGGGTTGACACCGCAGCGGCTAAGGCCAGGCGCGCCAACGGTGCTTGTCTGGCCATCGACAAGGAGCTACTTCTGGACACGTAGCTCAAGAATGTGACGCCTTTGATGTGGACGGTTCCATGAGGCCCCCTGCCATCGAGTGTCATTGGGTCCTGCATGCGGCGCGTTTCATTGCATCTCAGATGCGCCCGGGCGTGGTTGACGTCAGCTTGGCCAGGCCCTCCTGAGCCTGCTTCAGACCCTGCGGAAACTCCATTTCGCGGCTCATCTCGATGCATTCCTTGTACTTGGCCCGCGCCAAGTCCATCTTGCCCAACATGGCCGCCACGTCACCCCAATTACACAGCGCCACGGCGCAGGCCTCGTCGCATTCGGACGTCCTGGCATCGCCCTTGACGTCCTGTGCGTGACCGTAGGCATTGCGCGCCCAGTTGAGAGCGGCGCCGAGGCACTCGCTGCGCGTCTTGGGCGTGGCCGGGTCGACGAGGTCTTGCAGAGTCTTAGATACATGGAGTTGTGCGGGAGCGTAGATGGGGTGCTGGGCAAAGGCAGCGGCTATGTTGTTCATGATGACGGCCCGGTGGCAGGGGCTGTCGCAAAGTCGGAGGGCCTGGAAGAAGAGGGGAATTGCGAGCTGGAACTGGGACTTGCGCTCGTAGTCTCGCCCGAGCGACTCCATCGATCCGCCGAGCTCCTCTGGGGTGAGCCAGTCTTGCTCTCCAGGCTTCAGCCCTTGGGACTTGCGACGTTGAAACTCGCCGAGCGCCGTCTCAACCGCCCATACCAGGTGGGTGTGCGACTTTTCGGGATCGAGCACATGCTCGTCCGAGTAGAGCTCCCCCAGCTTGACGCTAGTGCCGATGGCCTTTGCCAAGAGCCGCTGGCGCTTCCGCCACAGGGTTTCGGTTTCAGGGTTGGAGACACTGGGGGCAGCATCGTCGGGCTGTGTCGCGGAGGACGTTTTTGGAGACGCTTCGGGCGAGGCTTCGGGGGGCGGTGTAGAGGAAGCTGCGGAGGGTGCCTCCGTGGACAGGTCGAGAGCCGCCCGATATCGACCGGCATCGTCGACCTTGCCATCCCTGACAGACTGCTCCATGACATGGATCCACTTCCGGCAGTCTGCCAGGATGGACTCGAGGACATTGATGGCCGACTTGTGGCTGTTGATCTTTTGCAGCCAAAACGAGACCTGGATGCGGATGCCGAGCACCTCGTCGGAGAAGGGGTCGAGGCCGAGCTCTGCGCACTGCTGCATGGCCTTTCGGTAGAAGCGCAGGGCCAGCTCGGGGTCGGGCTTGACATTGGTGTAGTAGATTGCGCGCCGCAGCGTGTTGGCGATGGGCTTGGGGTACCTGCTGTAGTCGGAGTTGTAGAAGGCGTGGATAAAGGACCTCAGGGCGACGACGGAGAGGCCAAGCGTAAAGAGGAGGCTTTGTGTCCAAGTCAGCATGCTAAGCCTTGTGCGCAGGGTATGGATGCGTGCACTCACAGTGCCACGATGGTGCCGATGAGAGCGGGAGATTCGCGGTAGGCGGCACGGATTCCGCGAGGGCTCAGCGCGACCACCAGGTTCCTCAGGCTGGCGCCTAGAGCATGCCTGACAAAGCGCGCGAAGCTCATGGGCGGTTTGCCGGGCTTTGGCGTCTCATGCTCGCGGCTCGAGGTCGACTGATGACGCCTCTGCGGCGGCGCGAGAGCCACGACGGCCTGGATGCTGAAGCGGACAGACGGCGACCTCACATGCAGAGACAGCAGGCCACTCGAGGCGTGCCGCAGACATTGGCGCTGCAGCGGCCGCAGAGAGGCGAGGGCCGAGACGGACATGTTGTTTGACGAGCGACGTCGGGGCGAGCTTCAGACTCGAGACTCGGCCAAACTCAGCCAGACCCAGCCAGACCTCACTTTAGTCAGCGGCCCGTGTATGTCCGGGCATCGGCCTAGCTAAAGTGGGGCCCGAGGTCGAGCCCTCAAATTGAACTTCGTCCTTCGCAGCCTGCTTCTCCACGATTCTCCAAGGCTATGATGCCATCTCGTCATCACGTGCAGCAATCATGGCCGGAAAATTCGAGCCCAAGGTCCCCGTGAACCTGGACCCTCCCAAGGATGACGCCATCTCTCCGGCCGAGCTGGCCAAGGCAGACGGTACGAGCTCCCGTTGTCGGCGCCGTCTTCGCGTGTGGGAGCCCGACGAATCTACTGCAGCCCTTTTCTACAGCCCTATTCTCTCATCTCAGCCTCTCAACCTCTCAACCTCTTAACCTCTCTGATCCAGACCTCTTGCGTGCTGACCTGATCTCTCCGCGACAGGCGTCGACGGCGGCAAGTGCTACGTGGCAATCAAGGCACGTCTCCACATCCGTCCGCTGCGTCCCCAAATTGACCATGGATTCACAGGCCAAGGTCTACGATGTGACTGGGAACAAGGCATATCAGCCCGGCGGCTCATACCATAGTACGTCGTCGCCCCTACAGGCATCCCTGCAGGCGCCCCTACAAGCACTCGCCAAACCCCCTTGAACCTCTCGCAACCCAAGGGGAAGCATGAAGCCAACTTGCTTTGCCTGCCCCTCTACCCAACTTGCCGTCCGCGTCTAAAGTCTAACCCTTGCCACTTCACAAAAGTCTTTGCTGGAAAAGATGCATCCAGGGCGCTGGGAAAGACGTCGACCAAGCCCGAGGACGTCCGGGCCGACTGGCAGGATCTCGACGACAAGGAGAAGAGCACCCTCGACGACTGGGTAACATTCTTCTCCAAGCGCTACAACATTGTGGGAGTAGTCGAGGGGGCCACCAACATGGAGTGAGTAGCAAAAGAAATGGACACGTTTCTTCTTCAGCCTGCTTGGTGTCGTGTGCGCCTGCCTGTCTTGAGTCCCGTCCCTGAGAGCTTCTACTGCCGGCTTGGCCGCCATCGTCTCGGAGCTTTCATGGTGCCGTGTGACCATCCAAAAACCCCTGGCGCCACTGCCGTGCTCGCGTGAGCTCAAGACCGTGACAACAACCTCAGATGTCTCGCCGGAGCCTCGAGCCCCTAGTGGCTATGTGTTTCGTGACGGACATTATCCGTCGGGGCACGACATGATCCGGCTTGCGAGACGCGTCCGGAAACCGTCTTGTGGCTTCTCAATGGCTCTAGAAACCGCTTCCCGCTTGGCCTTGCCAACGCCCCACAAGACTCCTTGCCCGTCATGAAGCCCAGGGGCCACCTCTCACGTCGTGCAAAAGCAACTTCACGCGAGCCTTCTGCAGCATCCAGACGCTAGGACCAACCGCCGTGCACAGAGGCTCGCATCATCGACAACCTCTCCCTTGTCACCACATCCCGGGCGGCTGTTTGCATGAGCAAACCTCACCCGGAGACCGACATAATGCGCCCCTGTGAAGTGGATCTTTGCTCACAAGACAGTCCGTCAAAGACATGTTTGTAGAACAAGAAAGCAAAATCTGCCGATGTGACGGCTGCATTTCTCCTCCGCCCCAATCGTGTCGTCTCGGTAGGCGCGTCACGTTGAACGGGGCAGTCGCACCGTCGAAGACTCCTGTTCTAGAAACCTTCCAGATTCTCAATGATTGATGCAACAAGATGCTCTCTGTCGGTACGGATTATATGACACGTACTTTTTGTCCATCTCTCGCCGGTGTCGCCGACTGTCTAGGCGCACGAGTCCACTGGCATACTCACGAGTCAACATGGAGAAGGTGCACGCCCGTTCCAACTGTAGCTGTATTGATGGGCCAGGTCTCGGATAACACCGAGCATCGACATGGTCACGCTTCTACACCCCAGCGCTCTCCAGCATAGCCCTCATGCGTCGCCACTACTGGCCTCCCCTGATATTCCCCCTTTCCGTGCGGTTCGTGGAACAAGGCCACAGACATCTCTCGTCTGTGCCGAAGAAAGGCAAGGCCGTCCCCCAAAACCACTCTCACCACTCTTGCTACCGAACGGCCTGTTTCGAGGACCCTCGGCCCTTGGCCCGCGCCGCTCGGCATTCCGCTTCACACTTCTCACAGAGTACACCCTGCCGCCACGAGTTCCGAAGTACCTTGACGCCGAAGCACTGGTGGTGGGGATCATTCCGAGCAAAGTGACAGTAGGATTTGAGGCGCAGTATCGAGTGGTTGCAGGCAAAGAGGAACTCCTCCCAGTCACACATGGTGTAGGTCGGGTGTGCGATTTGCAGAATCTGTATAAACGCAAGGCACTCGTCAGTCCTTTGATCAACCTTCAATTCTTGACGGGATGGGTACTGGCCTTGGACTCAAAGTGATGTTTGGGAGCTTTCCGATGCTTGCTGAATGATGCTGCAAGCAGAAACACCAGTTTTATGCGGCAGTGAGTGGGCAGATGGCAAAGACGGTTGATGGAGTGACGAGAGGTAAGATGGGTTGAGCTCCGTGTCCAGAGTTCGGGATTCCGCCCAGGGTTTTATATCCATCGCTTGGACAGCTCCTGGGCAATCTCTTCCCTCGTCGCAAGTGGGGACAGCGTCGAAGAAGCGCAGCAGCCTTGGGTTGAAGAACCGCCTGTTCAACCGACGCACAGCGCACGGAGCCATGGCAAATAAGAATGTCTCCAAGCAAGCGAGAGAGCCCGGGCGTGGCTGAGGCCAACAACGACAGTGAGGATGTCGCAGCACTTGTTTGACGCCATCCGACAAGACGACAAGGTCGATGGACGAGACCGATGTTGCCCCACACGGGTGGAAGAAGCGATTTCAACTGGTCCTAGCAGACCCTGATGATGCTTCCAACATGGGTTGGAAACCAGCCTGCAGCTGCCAAACGAGGGGGCCGGCTGGCTTGACTTGTACAAAAAACGCGACCAGGCGTGTGTGCCATTTGCAGAATAAGTCGACCAACCTTGAAGACGGGGAACTGGCTTCGGACACCATGTGTATCGTGCTCCTGGTTCTTGGTGCGTTGATACAGGTAGCCCATGTAGGCGGCACTGCCCTCAATCTTGGTTGGCCTCCTCCATTCATGGGCTCTCAGAACTTGGGCCACCGAAGCTGGGATCAGGGCTCAACAGACGGGACGCTGGCTTCCGCTCATCATGGTATCGAGACATTCACCGCCCGAGAGTTTGCACGCCCGGGGGTCAGGGTCAGGGGCGGAATGGGAACCTCGCTAGTAGGCAAGTTGGGATGGGCCATCGGGGACAAACGTCTATGACTGTCCAATGCTACATGTACACAGGTCGAGCACTTTACTAAAATTGAGGAGGCGAAGCCACCGGTAAGACATGAGCTGTGTTGACGGACATGAGGTCGGCTCCTTGTCCGCAGGTGATGCTTTGGGCCGTGGATCCAGAAACAAGACGAATCAAGATGCAAACGACTTGGCTCGTACCAAAAGCAAGCACGAGATTCCAGGTTGGTCTCGGTCATGACGAAGCTATTTGAAGCTCGGACGTGCGTGGCTGAAAAGCAGGCAAGCCGTCGACGTCTAAGCCATGGCGTCTATGTTGGAGCACAGGCTGAGCCCCCAAGTATCACACCAGTTTACATCTTGGAAGCCGCCACGTTTAAATCTGGAGCAAACCCTCGTGTATCGGTGATGGACTGAAGATTGAGGTTGGAGTTGAAGCAGGCATAGGCTGCGTGTCTGAAGCGAGCATGGACCTCGACGTGCCATGAACAGCCCGGGAGGAGACGACATCAGAGGCAGAAAATGCAAAGGGAGTCACGATTTTCAGTCCGCAGCCATCTGGGCTGACGGCAGCCGGGGAAGGCGGCCCAACGCCGGGTGGCACGAGTGTGCGACGGCCGCCAGACAGACAGGTTGGTGCACGCGGCTCCATGCTGCATGAGTTGGGCAGGTATGTAGAAGGCATGCAAGCATCCGGAGTGCTCGTGCTCTCGCCTACGCCGGTTTCCAAGAGGAATTTGCACGCTGGAAGCTCGTTCCCTGAGGAAGAGCGCGAGATGGTATACGAGGCCAAGTATGAAGGCGGGTTTGCCCAGAAACAACAAAGCCACGGTCATGGATGACTCTTCTTTCTCGAGTGAAGCGGTCGGTGGGCCGGCGTGTTGGAAGAACAGCTCAGTCGTATGTATGATGACGGTCGGAAGCTCGAGTTAAGTTTCCGGATAAAGAGGCAAGAAGAATAACAGATTGGAGATGGCGGGGGCCTGGTTCTGCGCCAAGAGCACCCCGCAAAGTCGTTTATACTTGATCCGGTCAAAGATGGCAGGGCCAAGACGGAGTAGAGACTACGGCAAGGGAGAGACGGGTAAAGAAGGCTACATGCTGTCGGCATCAAAACGCCAAAGCTTGTGCGAGTTGAGACGTCAGATTTGTTCCGTCCGAGACTGTGTACGTACAGTGCATAGTGTCTACCTGGTGCTGGTTTCCACTGTCTGGGTACCTACCTAGCATACTAGTATTCGCACCTAATTAGGTAGACAGTATGGCCCATGGCGATGTGCAGCGTTCGCACAGTGTGCTGCTACAAGACGTCAGACGATTGGCCGGGGCAGTTTGCCTTGCGGTTGCCTTACGAGGAATCTCGTCACCGACCCTTGCCGCCCGCGCGGAAAGAGCAAGAGGTGACGAGGCCCCGTGTGATTGGCCGAGACCACACCGAACGAGGGAAAAGTGAGGCGAACCAATGTGCGAACCACGAGCTGATGGACGAGCGTTGTAGGTACCGAGCTATCAGAGGCCCGGTACTCGATAGGTATCCCTGCGGCGTGCGTGGGCAGAGGCAGCACTTTACTAATACCGCCATCACCTTACTGCCCCTCGGAGCACGTACTGTAACCTAAGGTACCCACCCTACCGACCTATGTACTTGGCAGGACTCGGTAGGTACGAAGTGCGGGCTTACAAGACGACGAGAACTCGGACAAAGCCTCGTCGTCCTTGGGCCAGGTACCGGCAGTGAGGTAATCGACCGCGTGGCCCTTGCATCTTATCTGCCTGCGGTGCCTCTCGCCCTCATCAACCCTCGCACCCCGCGCCCAAGGTTCAAATCAACCCACGACGGAATGCTCTGACGGATGCCCCGACGGATCCTCCAACGAATGCTCTGACAGATGCCCCAACGGATGCCCCGACGGCTGATGCATCACGACCCCTCGTGACCCTCTGCCCCGAGCCACTGTCGACTCTGGAAACCCGTCGTCCGCGTTGCTCCATGGCCTGCCTCTCCCGAGTGTCGACTTGAGTCGCCGCAGACGACCTCGACCAGCAATCACCCAAACAATACAAAGTACCCAAACCTTGTCTGGGCCCTTGACATCGCTCCGGCCTCTTGCTTCATTCCCGCAACAGATCGCGACACGCACCCTGCGACCCAAGCTCATCAACCGTGGTCCGTTTCTCATCGCGCTGGAACTGACGCTCCCTCATCCCCATCTCGCTGCTAAATGGGCATGGATCCGCAGTATGACGCTTCCCGGCCCATGGCGGACGTGGAGCAGCCATGGAACATCTACAAGTTCTACTTCGCTCCTACCAAGAGCGATCCCTGGGTCCCCCGCGGAGTCATCCAGACAGGCAATGATTCCACCCACGCCCTGCCTCCGCCCACCCATCTCATGCCGCAGTCGGCTTTCCTGCATTTCGGGAGCACCGCCTCGCCCTCCGACTGCACAACTTTGCCTGGTGACTCGGGCTACGAGGGCAGCCGCCAAGCATTCAGCACTGCGAGCGCATCCGTCCATGGCGGCGATGACTTGGCTCTCGACTCGCACATGGGCCAGGCCATGAGCGAGTGCCGCATCAACCCCGAGGCACCCCCGGCCGAGCCCCCCACTCGTCTTCCCGGCAAATACCGCTGTGACGAATGTGATGCTCCTGCCAGGAGTCAAGGGGAGCTCAAGTAGGTTTCGTACCTTCTCCTTCAAGCCACACTGCTGACAACAAGACAATCAAGAAAGCACAAGCAACGCCATCTCAAGTCCCACAAGTGCCCCTATGCCGGCTGCTCCAAAGGCCAGAGGGGCTTCAGCACCTCGAATGATCTCGTGCGCCACAAGAGATCTGTCCATGGCGAGCACGGCCTCCCGGGCCGTTCTTTCGTTTGCCCCATTTGTACCCCAGGCAGCAAAGGTCCCAAAGTCTGGCCAAGGGCGGATAACTTTCGCTCTCATCTACTTCGCTCTCACCAGGTTAAACTCAACTCGGATG
Source organism: Ophiocordyceps robertsii (assembly GCA_027405785.1). NCBI lineage: Eukaryota > Fungi > Ascomycota > Sordariomycetes > Hypocreales > Ophiocordycipitaceae > Ophiocordyceps > Ophiocordyceps robertsii. The sequence continues at coordinate 12,684 of JAPEBW010001486.1, read as the reverse complement.
ACGACCATAAGGAGTACATTTACCAGTACGTTGGAGCCCTGTCATCTTATCATGCATTGCTCTGACACAGTCGCAGGCCCTCGGTCCGGAGACACGACCTCAAAGGAGTGGGAGACTCCCTTGAATACGCGGGCTCTGAATCCCGGCCCATGTCTCTTCAGGAGTCTCCCATCATGTCGGCAGGACACCAATTCGCCGTCGACGACCTACGTTTCCCCGGGACCCGGCTCGTACACGGCCACCAGATGGCAGCGGAATCCGTGGGCATCGACCCAACACTCTTCAATCCATCACCCGTGGTCGCCTGCCGAACAGGTGCAACGGTTCCGTCTTCAACGGGAGGGGAGACGCCCTACATACACCCGGCCGTCCTGAGCCAGCCCGTGGGCTCTATAAATGCCATGCGAGATTCGGCCACTACATTCACGATGCAGCATCAAGCAGATTTTGCACTTGATCAACCCAGTTTCTCACATCGGCAGTCGTTCTCATCCGACGAGCACGACGATGCCGAGCCAAGCCTGTCAGCTTCCACGCCAAGAGAAACTGCGCCTGTTGAGCTGCCATCGGCCACGGACACCTACGAGAGCTGGAAGCAAGATGACTCGGCTTTCAGTGACGCCCCCCCAGAAGGAGTTGATGGCTTTGGAGCCGACGCGGCAAATGCACAACAATGCCGGCGCGTACCCGACGACGGCTTCTTCTTGGACATGTTGAGAGAGACCCCCCCTAATATGGTCTCGAATCCCTCCGAAATCATCGAGTATCTCAAAAGGTTCCCCAAGGAGCTTCTTCAGACTGCGCTCGGAGCAGAGAACGGGCAAGACACGGAGCCCGAGAGCAACTCCGAAGACGAAGCCAGTCCAAGGACCCAAATATGCTGCCCTGACCCAGACTGTAGCAAGAACTTCAGCCGCCCTTGTGAGCTCAAGTAGGCAAGCCTAGCTATCCGCCTCCGCCCAACCGGCGCCTTGCCGCTTACAGGAGTCCGCAGGAAACACATGAAGAGGCATGAAAAGCCCTATGGATGCACATTCAAGAGCTGTTCGAAAAGGTTTGGAAGCAAGAACGACTGGAAGAGACACGAGAGTAGCCAGCATTTCATGCTGGAGAAATGGGACTGTGACGAGCCCGACTGTAGCAAGATTTGCCAGCGGCGGGAAAGCTTCAAAAATCACTTGCAAAAGGACCACGACATGAGTGACGCAGAGCTGATTGATGACAAGCTGGAGTCATGCCGGCTCGGACGTCACTGTGACCCACGCTTCTGGTGCGGATTCTGCGTCCGAGTCATCCAGATCGACGTCAACGAGCGCGGCGGCAACTCGTGGACCAAGCGGTGCGATCACATCGATAACCACCTGTTTGGGAAAGAAGGACTCCAGAAACATGACATGAAGGAATGGAAGCACCAAGAGGACCAGCATCAAGGCGCGGGCTCGGTGAGCGGGAGAAAGGAAGCCGAGGCTCGCGAGAGAAAACGAAGAAGCAGCTCGGAAAGCAGTTTTCGGCCTCGCAAGAGAGTGAGAAGGACACCGACCTACATGTGGTCATGCGTAAGTAGTCTACTGCCTTCACCCAGCCCCGTTGGTGCGCCTGCTCGCTTCAACACAACGGCTGATTGAAGCACAGTGCATGTGCTCCACGACAATGAACCTCAAGACGTCTTCTTGTTGCTTCGAATGTCATCACGCGAGGTGTCTAGCGAACTGCGCGATAGAATCTTTCTCTGCTCAGGAGAACGATGAAGACTGGGATGAGGAGATGCAGGCAATGGCTATACCCATGGAGGTGGAGGCGACGGACGCGCCGTGCCAACTTGAGTTGCACGAGGAGGCAGAGTGACAGCTGCCGACGTTCCGGGCTCTACTTTTTGCCTCGTGAAAAGGCGGATGACTTGCTGGGAGCGGAGCTTGCCCTGCACCTCTGGCTCGATTCAGTCGCCCAGCTCGCCTTGCGTCGACGAAGCGCGGGCAACAAGAGTTGTAAAGGGGGTCAGTGGTAGTGGTGCATGGGCGAGACGCTGGGGCCGGGCAGCCGCTCATTCGCGAGTCAAGCCCATGAGGACCTGGTCCGTGGAATACGTAGGTCTAGATAAGTCATTCGCGCAGTCGCTTTCTTATTGCATCGCATCACCAGAGGTGCAGGGGAGGCCCAGGAACGAATGCTGGCTGGCCGACTTGGTAGGTGGGAGCCCAGCTGATGTCGTGTACCAAGTACGACAGCAGACGTCTCTACCGCTCCTCGGATCGCCCGTCCCAATGGACTGGCAGTTATGTCGCACGTCCAAGGTGCCGGGCGGGCAGGCCGGCAAAGGGAGCCCCTGAACTACTGTAGAGGTCGAGGCCACGTCGACGGCAACGCCTGGGGGCCGACGGAGCAGGAGCGCGCATTCATTGGCGAGGGCTCGACTGCTTCCCGCGTATTCTCGAATAACATACATGGCCGACTCAGATGCATTTTGCTTACTCGCCTGGTGCAGGAGACCATTGTTGGTACTCATGCAGAGGTACAAAGTACGAATCCTCCCGTTTGAAGCAGCCCTGTGCAACAGCTCACAAGGTCGGCAAAGTCCCCGGCAGCGTTGGGCTCCAAGAGAAGGACGATGTGGATCGCCGCATGGGGGGAGGGGGGGTTGACAGAGACATGGAGTCAGTGATAAGGTAGCTGTGTGTCATTTCATATTCAAGTGGCTTTGGGGGCGGAGAACAACCGCCTTGGGAGAGGCATCGGGGGAGCCCGTTAAGGCCTGTCGATGACTGGAGCCTCATGAGTAGTCATCGATCGTTTATCCTTGACACGATAGGACGTCCCGAGACGCGGCTTCCCGAGCTAGAAGGATCCCTGGCGGCTCGTCTAACCATGAGTTCATGCGTCTGTTGATGACGAACCTGGTTCCAAACGGTTCCGTGACCGGGGATGCCTTTGTACCTGAAGGCCTTGGAGGGAGAAGAGGCCAGAGAGTAGAGTTCGCTGAGGGTCTAGAGCAGTTTGCTGTTTCGGCAAGCTGTATTCGTAGTGCGAGATGGAAGCCAGTGGCAGAATTTAAGATTGGTGGCTCGCCTGGCGTAATCTCAGATCAGCAAGCAGGGCACCTAGAGGATCATGCTTTCAACACAGGGACCTGCACGACGCACGGTTGCTTCTCTCCCGCTGTGTTGTTCCTGCTGACGCCCTCCCGAGTCACGGGCTCTGGAATCCGCCAAACGTCGGCGAGGCGAATCTCGCGGCACCATCTGATGGAGTGGAGGGGAGGAGACGAGTGCTACAGACGTGGAGGCTTGCCGCAGGCGAGGAGGGGCCGCTCGGCGACCTCATTTACCAGGGGGACGGAGATGGCCGAGGCGATCCAGTTCGGGTTGCCTTGGCGAGTCCCGGGCCCGGCCGAAGACCAGGAAGCGCCTTCCTAGACCCGAGGAGCGCGAATGACGATTGCTCGTGGTCAGTGCGTGCTGAGCAAGGGAAAATACCCGTCGATACGGGAGCACAGCTGACGGGCGCGGTGCCCAGGGCCTGCGGAGGCCAGAAGAGAAGATGGGGGCGGAACTGAAGCGCCCGGACGTGCATGACTGTTGGTGGCTTGATGATGGCGACGTTTGTGTGTAAAATGTGGGCGTCAAGGGCTTTCTTGGCAACAACGGAGCTGGAAACAAAGGTTCAGCCCACACGCAGGCATTGAAGAGATGGCTGTATATGCACCTACCTACGTGCCGTATATCCACGTATGACCACTCGGCGAGTAGGTCCGAAAGGCACTTGGAAGGCTATGCCGCAGTCGACAAGACGAGTTGCCTCCCGAGGACGTGTTGGGCTGATGACGAGCCGCTCTCGTCAACGGGGGACGGGGCGTTGGCAAGAGGAAGGGGGCCGCAGCAGGGCCGGAGGCGCCAAGCCAGGAAACAGACTGTTGGGACAGCTGACTGATCCCTGACGGTTTCTGACTCTTCTTTCTTCTTTCAAGGAGAAACAAACACAAACGTCCGAGTAAACAAGGGTTCTTGCTTCTTCCTTCAAGTGCTTGGCGGGATCTGGCTCCGGAAAAGGCCAGACGGGAAGGAGAAAGGGTGTAGCGGGAGAAGCTGTCAGTCGATCCGTGCCATGATGACAGCGACGACGGAGAGAAGACGGAAACACGGGCCTATATGCCCGCTGGGTAGCACGAGGCCAAAAGGTAGAGTGGGGGGGGAGGCAAGAAGAAGAGGACTCGACAGAGAAGGACGGGCATCGTGGTGAACGGGCCTGAGAGAGAATGTGAGACACGTCCGGCCTCGATGAGGTACTGTGGGTGCGCAAGACGGGACAGGGAGGCAAGACATGTCCTCATTCACCCCAGCTACCGGACGGCCCGCCATCGTGGCGCCTTGACAGCAGCATGAGGCTCCGGGGGAACACAGGCGCCAGGATTCCCCTTGCTTCTTTTCACATCGCGTCCGGCTCGGGCTCGGGCTTTGAACATGGACTAGCTCTTGGGGGGGCCTCGGGCGCCAGAAGTGGTGAGATTGCGAGCGAATTGGATGCAACCCGTTGGTCTCTGCATTCATACTGCGCCGTCTGATGACGTTCGCTAAGCCGTCCAACTATCCGGGATGGTTATGCACGACACCGCGTTGAGATGTGGACGTGGACGAGGAGAAGCCCATTCGGCATCGGGATGGACAGTTTCCGGGCGACGAAGGGGGGCGGGGGCAAGTGGCCCGAGGAAGAAAAGGCGCGTCTGGAACGTGGTACATCCATGTTGTACGGATACAGGGGGTGCTCGAGTCGGTAGGACAGACAGACTCGGATGCTGGGGCGGGTTGAGGGGATTGGATCATGGTGCTGCTGACGCGAGGGAGGGAAGAGAGGAGAAGCGTTGCCTGCGCACACGGGCCCAATTGCAGTCATGAGGGTGCGGAGGGGTGTATGAGCGATAGAATGACACAATGGGAGGAGAGAAGAGGAGGGGAGGGGAGTGGGATCAGGTGAGAGAAGATGGCGAGAGAGAGAGTGGACAAGGCAGACCTCGGTTGCCCATGCATCTTGGACGTGTTACACGAAGACATACATGAAAAACTCTTGTTCAATTCCAATTTGTCTTCTCTCTGTCTGCCCTTGAAGGCCTCCTTGCCCCCCTTCTTCGTCGACCGGAGTTGAAGTGCCAATCCTCATTTGACAAGGCAACATGATGCAGACGCAAAGCCCGGGATTGGGGCCCATCAAGGTGCTGGCGCGCGGGCGGGAGATGTGCGGTGCAGCACACGTTCGTCGAAACGCGGCATGGCCGATGAAGACAGACACGATGGAACGGGAATCAACTTTAAATGGCTGGATAGAGGACAGAAGGGGGGGGGGGGGGGTGGGACTCATGGACATGCAGAAGCGGGATACGGAGCCTGCACGAATACAGATACGATCGACAACATCCTTGCTTGCAAGTGCCATGACATACACCGCGTGGATGGGATAGACTTTTTTATTTTTTTTACTTTTCAATCTGCAACCACATGATGTACTGTATGTATGCCCTCGAGCGACATGCGCACATGGCGTCGCCCGAGGCATGCCTGTATGTACTGTCTAGGACTGTTGGGACATGGAGCGTCTGTTCGTCCTGGGGCTCTCTGCGAGACTACTGCCAGCTGAGCCCCCCGTGGATGCATAAGTTGGGCGGTAATTCGTCTGGTCCTGCATGAGGGCTGGGGGGTCGGGGTGTGTGTGTGTGTGAGTGAGTGTGTATTGTGTCTTTTCGTGTATGTACAGCTTAATCTCAGCATTGATGCTTGTGTAGGCCGCGGACATGTGTGATATATATATATATATATATGGGTATAGATATATAATTATATCCATATATGTGAATATATAAACAATTCTATATATATCTTTATGTATATATCCATATATACACTTATGTATATGCTTATGTATATATTTACATGTATGGTGGGAGGACAGATGGATCAAGGGGTGGGCGTGCGCAAGAGTGGCGTGGTTTGACACGTATCCGCATCAATGACATGGAGGTGTGAAATATAACGATGCGTCTATAGCTGCTCCGTGCACATGTACGAATACACGCACTTGTGCATCCAGATCAAGTCTGCCTTCGGGGCATATGGCCATGTGGTTTCGAGGGCCGCATCTCGATGGCATATGATGTGTAAGGCGAAGCTTCCGACACAAGCTGCTGGGTTTTGGCGCAAGACGACGCTGCTGCGTTGAAACCTTTTCCCTTCTCTTGGATATTCATCTCACATAGATCTCGTCACATGTGCACGCAGTTTTGAGTGAGATGCTTTGGGCACGGGGCTCCCTCCGGACGCCTGGTGCCAGACGGGGAGGGGTCACGGGCGGGCCGGGATACTACAAGTGCTAGACGGGGGGGTGGGGAGGGGCGCGGTCACGGGCGGGCCGGGGCCGACGAACGGGAACCCACTGAAGTGTGGGGCCCCGCTCTCGACAGGGCCCCAGTACCTGGAAGGTACTCTGCAGGTACTTTGTAGGTATGTATGTACTGGCCGGCCTGGCATGCCAGGTGCCTGTCGCGAAAACGGCCTGGCTTGTTCTTGTTTTGCTTTGCCCAAATGATGCAGGCCGAGAGAGCATCTTGCCCTCTTCGAGCTTGGCCCCTTGGCCCCCAACGGGCTGTCAGTACTTTGCACTGTACCGAAAAGCACAGCTCCTTGGCGCCCGCAGAGCGCGTCGACGGCCCGTCCACGGTGCGCGGTCCAGGCGCTCTGCCGAGGGTACCTGAGCGGTACTTGGCCCCTTTTGCCGTTGCGGCGGGCCGTGGATGTATGTACCCGGTATCTATCTTCTCCACGCTCAACCTCACTCCCTCCTCTGTGCAACCTCCCATGATCCATCCGCCCTCCCAGCATCCCGTCTCTCCCCCTCCCGCCTGCGCGCTCCAGATACCAACATGCATGCATGCGTGCGTAAGTGGCAGCAGCAGCGGCGCCGGCTGCCAAGACGGAGGCCCCCCTCCCCCCCCCCCCAGCATCCTGTTCCAGCACCTGCTCTGCCCGACCACGAACCAAAACCATGGGACCATCTCAAACGGGCAGAGCAAGCGAGAAAGATGGCTGTTGCTGGCTTGGCAAGACCTGTCGGATGAATGGTTGAGGCAGCAGCGGCATGCCCCTGGCCCTTCTAATCAATCTTCCCATCTATCAGCCCGCCATCTGTCTCGCTCTCCGACTGACCGATGAATCCCCCTGTTGTTTCTAGCCTTCTGCAGCGAGCCGACGGAAAGAAGCCCCCTCCCCCCCCCCCCTTTCCCTCCCCCAGTACTGATACTTCAGTCGTCGTCATAGCGCCCTTCTCCTCTCGTCATCCGTCTCGCTGGTGAAGGCTGCTGGGGTGGAGGGGGGCGCCGAGGCAGTTGGGCATCAGACAGCAGACGCCTGTTCCAAAAGTCGGCAAGGCAACTCGTCTCCAGATTTGCCATGTCCCGTGCGTTGCCCGACATCGTTTTGCCTTCTTTCTCAAAGAGCAGCGCGACTCGATGGACATGGTAGGTGCAGGGCGTAACCGACTCCCTGCTGGCTGCCACCACCCTCCTCCCCCCCTGGACAACGTGCGCCTTCCAGTTACAAGCAGCGAAGCCCGGGACTGATCGCAGCAGCAGCAGACGGCCTGACAGTCGTCTCCTTTCCCTATCCAACAGACTGCCGATCCCAACCCATGCTCAACGGCCTCTATTACAACGGGATTGCATCCGCACCTGCGAAATGCCGCCGCCAGCCCAAGGGCAGACAGCTTGGAGATTGCCGGCGTTGCACCACGAGACATGCTTGCCCTGCTCTGCCCGCGGAGGCTCGGCCGCCCAATCCATCAATGTCCGCCATCTCCCTTCACAGGAGCGGAAATCCGGCCAGACGGCGGCCGCAGCCTGCGTCTTCCCAGCCGGTTGGTTCGGTGCTACTATGCCCACACCAACGACTCTCCTGCAGCAGAGACAAGGCCGTCGAGAATCTCACTCTGCGGCCACCACCTGAACCCCCCCCCCTCCCTCCCCCTTCTCTGCTCACACTCTGCTCGTTCTCTGTTCCCGCCTCGTAACATCCGATACTGGGCGTCTGCTGCCTGCCTGACTCGTGACTTGGTGGTGAGAGAAGAGAAAGACAAAGAAAGGCACCACAAGAGAAAAGGCGGAGAGAGACAGGGGGGGGAGGTGGAGAGACATGCAGAGAGAAGCCCTCCACATCATCGCCAAACCCTGCCATCCCCACCACCACGGCCCCAAAGGCGCACGAAACAGCATTACACAAGGTATTCCCTACCCATACCAAGTACTGAAGATACTCGTCCCGTCCACTCAAGCAGACGCGGCGGCGCCTAGCCAGATTCGGACGCCTTATTTGGATGTGAACCCAGCAAGGCACGGTCGAGCCATCGAGGTCGTGGCGGCTAGTCATGTCAGATTCGGGAGAACTGTGCGGCACTCATTCCCGCACCTCGTCTCATGAGAGGCACCCCAAGTGCGCTCTTCTCGCCACGGGGCTATTCTGGGAAACCAGAACTCATCCCGGCTGCTGCTCCCTTTACGAGCTCTCAATAGATGTACACACGGGTGCACGAATGAGCGGAGAGAGCGGAAGGACCGGAAGATGTTGGCCGGGCCCTGGACGGGCAGAAACTCGGACCAGCATCATCAAGAGCCGACGCCACAGCCAGCTCATTAACCCCTGTCTGCCCCTAACATACAGATTGCAGAGCGTGCACCCGAACCTGTCTACTGGCTGCCACGAGCATGTGTCTCCATGGTTGGGCCTCTCCGGATTCGAAAAGCCTCCTCGGGCCTATGGGTTGGGGTGTGGCCACGACGTCCAGCTCGACGCAGCTCCCAGGCGGGCGTTTGGATCTCCGGCCCGTCCTCCCCTTCCTTGCCTATATTAGAAAGACGCCCCGTCTACCCCCATTACGCACAAGCTTGCGCCGACTCTGTTCCTGTCAACTGCTCTTCCCATCATCGCCTTCATGCCAGCCTTCTTCTCGACCGATTCCGCAGGCGACCGTTGGCAGCCGTCCAGCAGACTGGTCCCTCGACTCTATTCCATTCTCAGCTCTTCGTGCTGTACTCAGCCCACCGACTCCGCCGCGGCCATCGACGCTGGACACGTAGGGGAAAGCTCAGCACCCCTCCGCCGCGCCCGCCTTCTGCCGAGGACGTCAGCCTTTTGTTCTTCGCACCCATCGCTCGACGCTGCTTCTAGCAACCACAGTCGACGCGACGCCGCTCGTCCCAGTCGTGACGCACAAATGCATCCGTTCCTTGGCTCGGCTCATCCCGGGACCGCAACCTACCCGAAACCGGACGTTAGAGCGCAATATCCGACGCCCGTGCCCGAAGATCTACACGTCGGCTCCGGCCTCCTCGGCGAGACTTCGATGCCGTTCCAAAACTCGTATTGCCAGGCGACGAACATGTTCTCCCCCTGCTACAACCGGGAACTGGATCTATTGGGCGACTGTCCCATGGGGACTGGCTGTGATGCCCCCCTTTATAACCCGAGAAGCCCCTATTCCTATGCTCAGCCTCCTCATATACCCTCCTATCCCAGCCCGTCAACAGCCAGCGATACAAACTTGGAAGATATCTCGACACCCTCAGATACGGCCTTTGTGTCCCCGGCGATGGATGCCAACAACTACCCATCGCGCCACCACTTCGCGTCGTTGGAGTCCCACAGCGACTTTGACGCATGCGTCGACCCTGCCGTCATCAGCACCGCACATTCACCGCAGAATGATGGCAGAAGGAGGGCGGACGACGCGCCCCCAGCACAGGTCGACGGCAGATTAACGCTATACGGCGAAGATGTCGGTGCTGGCGTCATAGCGCGGCACCAATCGACAGTGGGCAACGGCTCGTACATGGAGGACGTGGTCGATGCTCGCTCACCCTTGAGTCCGGCGCTCGATCTCGGCCGGCACATGACGTATGATCTATACGCTGGGAGCCAACCCGCCGCACCGCAGCCTCTTGGGACTGGAATGTCGCCGGCGGGATTCCTCTCGCCGCGGAACCAGGGACTTGTGGTGATCCCTCGCATGTCTTCACAAGGGCCACCCAAGCCCAACACTGGGCGCCGCGGGCGCGGCTTCAAGTCGGACGGAAAGAAGGATAAGGAGGCTTATCCCTGCCTCTTCCAGGCTGCTGGCTGCGGCCAGGGGTTTCCCGGCAAGAATGAGTGGAAGAGGCACGTCAACACGATTCATATTCTGTGGGAAGCCTGGGTCTGCGCCGAAGGCAACTGCGCATCGCTCGAGATAGGGTGGGATCAGGACATGACGCTTGGCCTGCCGTCGTTTCCCTGCAAGGGGAGGGTCTTCAACCGCAAGGACCTATACATCATGCACCTGGGCCGCAAGCATGGCCATGTCCCCCTTCGGGCTCGGGCGGACAAGAAGTCCTCGTTGCCAGACCAGGAAACGGTGGCTGCTCGCGCGTGCCACGACCGAATTCGGCTGCCCAGAGACATGAGCGGCATGACGTGCTCCGTCATGGGCTGCAACGAATCCTTTGGCGGCAGCTCGGTGTGGGACAGCTTTCTGGAGCACATCGCCGACCACCTGAAAAAGGCTGTCGAGTCTTCGCAAGGCGCCGTAGCCCTGGAAATGGGCAGCTGGATCGATGGTTCGCTCACGAGGTTTGGCGTCGCGGCCGGCTTCCTGTTTGAGGATGGCGGTGGCGGATTGAATCTGCGCGACCCCATTTGGAATCATGGGCAGAAGGGCAAAACGACAGCTCACGGCAAGCGGCCCCGTTGAGAGAAGGCGGGCCGGGCCCTCCACAGAGCAGGGTGGTTGGACGCCCCAGGCCCGCCCTGCAAGCCTTTACAGGTGGGGGAACGGCCTACGCCCTCGTGAGGAAGGGCTTTTCTCTCTCCCCCCCATCTATCCCCTTGGCCGTCTCTTGGTTTCCTTGTCTCGATTTTCTTTTTGATTTTCCGGGTTTCGCATCGAGACTCTTTGGCCCGGCAACCCGGCCATGGAAGTGTCGTTTCTTTGTTGACGAGTTTGCACTGATGAGTGGTGTGGTTTGCCTTTGTCTTTAGGATACCACGGGCCTCGTGATGCTGGCGTGGTTGCCATGCTTCGGGGTCTTGTTTTTGCGCACTGTTGCCGCTTTCTTTCCTGTTGGTCTTTTCGGATTGCGTTTCTTTGGGTCCCCGTCTTGCGCATCCCCGAGCTATCTTCTGGCGCGTTTCCTATGGGCCAGGGCTACGATGGCACGAATACGAGAATAGAGGGAAGCATAGAGAGGTACAAAGAGGGGCGACAGGATATAGAGGACATGTGGTACAGGAGAGGCCTGGCTCGACGTTGGAGGCGTTGACCCCCCTCGGCCGAGAACAGGCATGGCATGACTGACGGGACGTTGGTGATGGGATATCTTGAGGGACATTTCAACGCTAAATCTTGGCCGGTTTGAGACGTCAACGTCGACGAGGCACGACGAGACGTTGGCGATGTAATATTTTGAGTCATTTCAACAATAAACCTTTGCCCCCTTTGCGAAGGCGCCGACGTCAAGCTCGACGAGACGTTGGTGATGGGATATGTTGCGAGTCATTTCAACCATAAAAATCGGCCCCCCTTTTTCCTCAAAGGCAGAAAACTAGATGGATTGGGCAAGGCGGCGGATGGATTCAAAGGGAGCCGGGTTGTTGAAGCCGGCGCGGCGGACAATGTCGGACATTTGCTGGACGGGGATGGAGTTTGCGGGCTTGATGGCCCTGATGACATCCTGCAGAGGGGCCGTCAGAAGCCGGTGCAAAAATGGGACAAGAAAGACTCACGGCGCGGGTGACGACGGTGGCGTCGCTGGCCTGGCGCAGGACGGGGTCGGCCTGCAGCGACTGGGCGGCGACGTCGAGGACGGTGTCGACATCGGCCAGGAACTCGCGCGGCTCCCAGCCGAGATGGCGCGGTATGGCCTCGTTCTCAAACAGCGAGCGGATGAAGACGAGCCGATCGGCCGTGGAGCGGGCAGTGCTGAAGACGCCGAGCAGCATGCCGACCTCTGCAGCGCCGTGCGCAGCCGCGGCAGCGTCATAGTTTGTCGGCGGCTCGTTGGCGGCAGCTCTCTGGGCGGCGATGCGCACCGCCTTTGCCCTACCCAGGCATAGGGGCCCGATGGCGTCACAGCCCGCCAGCACGTCGGCCACAGAGTCCCACGCCTGCTGGTCAAAGGGGAAGCCAGCCCCCTCGGAGGCGTCGGGGCGCGAGAAGCTGCAGTCATGTTCGATGCGCCACGACGCCCGCTGTAGGTCCTCGAGATTGAACACCAAGTCGACCGCGTTGTTGCTCGCCACCAGACCGTCCATGGTGATGAGCGCGCTCGTCTCGGGCGATACGCCGAAGCCCTCGAAGGCGGCTACGATGATGTCGGTGATGTTGACGCCCCGTCCGTTGGTCGGTAGGAAGCCGTGGTTGGCGAGCGAGTTGAGGGCCGGGCACGCGCATCGCGCTTTTTTTTTTATATTTGTTTCTGTCAGTTCGGGGGGTTTTTTTTTTCCTCACTCGGAGGGGGGACAAGAGAACGTACAGTCGCCCACCTCGGGCGTGTGAAAGTCAAAGAAGCGCGAGTCGTCCATGTCCAGCCTCGGATCCGCCCGAGCCACGCCCACCGCCACAAACGCCCAGCTCGCCCTCATCGTCGTCGCGCCGTTTCAATAGAGACCGGCAGCAAAGCCT
>JAPEBW010001485.1:0-23395 GCA_027405785.1 Ophiocordyceps robertsii | reverse complement strand
GGAATTAAAGAGGTTATAATATAAATTCCTATAATAGAGGTTTTTAGCTATTTCTTCCTTTTTTTAGCTTTCCTCTATATAGCCTAAGGTTTTTTACCTATATAAAGGTTTTCCTTAAATCATAAAATAAAGAGGTTTTACTTAAAATTATATAATAAGTTTTTTCCTTTAAGAAAGATTAAAAGCTTTAAGTTTTTTCCTATAAAATAGGTTTTCTTAAGCTATAAACGAAAGAATTTTTCCTTATTTAAAGGTTTTTTACTTTACTTTAGTTAGTATATCTAAAGCGCACTTATATACTATAAGTACCCTTTAAGGGAGGCTATAAAGGAGTAAAATATACTCTCCCGCAGCTTATAGGCTAAATACAGCATAAATAAAACATAACATAAATACGCTAAAATATACATTAAATCCGCTATACAAATCCGCAAACTATACATATTTCCTTGTATTATTCCAACCACATATAAGCAAGGTATGTGCAGATTAGGAAGAGGTATGTGTGGAGACTATATACATAATCCGTGCTAAGTCGCTACGCCACCTCGTATTCCTTGCGGGATTAATCCCTAGGCTTATAAATATAATATTGACCTAATAATAGCTATTGGCCTACTATTTATAACTGCACTAGATAGGGGGCTCTTTTCTAAATCACTTAAGTTACTTATAGCTTGGGAATTGTCTATATAAGGAAGCCTTAGTCCCCCCTTTACCTTAGATAGATTATCAACCTTATATATATATATATTACCTATTCCTTTACCTTTTCGCACACTCTTTGCATCTCTGTGATCCCCTTACTCGTGGCTATAAGTCTGCTCTCTTCCACACCTATTTGCCCCTTAATTTAGCCTATATTATACTATATAGCGGCTTAAAAAGCGCGGGGAACTTCTTCCCCCCCTTATCTATATAGATAAGGATTCTATAGTTGACTTTTAGCTTATAAAAGTTAAGCTTATTAGCTTTACGCTTAATAAAGAGTAGTAATAATTTATAAAAGCGCTATAAGATTACCTTTTAAAAGTTTATAGCTGATTTTAACGTCTTAGTTTTTAAGGCTTTATCGATATCTATAAAGCTTATAGCATAAACTGTTATATTAGCGGCGGCCTTACCTTTATAATATATAAGCCGTCGGACTATACTTATAAAGATTAAGGCGAGCACTTTAAAAGTATTAGCTAGTTTAAGGATAGCCTTTATCTCCTTAAAGGTTTATAAAGCGTAGCTATATTTCTACTAAGCTAAACTATAGCCTCTTTTAGTATAAAACTAAGAAGAACTATATATATATAAGCTAAGACTTCCTTAAGATTAAAGGGAATTTAAGCTTTAACATTATATATACTAAGATAAGCTTTATATAGCTAGCTACTTTTATAGCTAGCTAAGTAATACCTTTAATCTTTATATTTTTTATTATGCTTAAAGCGCCTTTTACTTAGCGCGGCGTAATCCTCTTAATAAGCACTTATGTTTAGTATATAAACGCTTTATTTATTATAGTATAGTACTAGTATCCTTTATCTATAAGCTTAATAAGAAACTTAAACTTATTAAGCATTACTTATATTAAAGTAAGATCCTTTTTTATATAAGCTATTAGCTCTTACCTTACTTATACTTATAATTATAACTTTTAAGCCTATCTTTACTTTAAAGCTATTCTTTTCCCTCCGCTTTATAAAGGGCGGGGTCTTTATCGTTTAAGGCAAGCTAAGGTAGTATATTAATTACTATAAAGCAGATTACTATAAAAAGAGGCTTTGCCGGCTTATATAAGCACTTTATAGCGAAGTAAGTGCTCGCTTTATAGCATAAGTATTAACTATTAGTATACTATTTTTAAATCTCGTCGCTAAAGACCTATTTAGCCCGCTACTAAAAGGTCTAGCCCGCTAATATAAAGCTTAATAGTATAAAAGAGGTTATAAATACTTTTTTTAAGCCTTTTATATAGTAAGTCCTTCTTATAGTTATAAAAGTATTATTATTAACGTTAATAGTAAGTATATTTTATAAGAGGAGGGTAACCTTATCCCCGCTATATAAAGTGCGCTTTTAGTATATAAGTGTCTTAGCTACTTATATATTAATATATAAGATTTAAGTATATAAACAATAATTAGCGTCCTAACCCTTAACTAAGGCTAGGGCGAGACCTTTTAGTAGTATAATATTATCGCACTATTTCTTTATAGTAAATAATAGCAATTCCTTTAGCGTAGGTTCGATCCCCGTATAATAAAGTAAACCTATAAGTTTATACGGAAATAAGGCTCCCCTTAAGCGCGCGTAATAATATAAGCGTGCGTAGCTTTTTACTACTAGCTTAATAAACTAAGGAGGTCTTATCTTATAAATAACAAGGACGTTATCGTCTTTCTTTTTAAGGCGGTAATTATTATAAAACGTAAGATATAAGCGTCCCGGCTACTTATATATCTATAGATAAGATATAAGTATATAGACGATAATTAGTATCCCGACCCTTAACTAAGGCTAGGGCGAGACCTTTTAGCAGTATAGTATTATTATACTATTTCTTTATACTACTTTTATAAAGCGGCTAACGTACTTACTATATATAAATAGTATAATAAGGAAAATAAGTAGCTTATATAGCGTTAAGGTAATCGAATTTTATAGCTATATTAGCTTTATGCTATCTTCTTATATTATAATACTTACTGTTTAAAAAAAGGTCTTTTTAAACTTAAGGAGGAACTCCTTAAAAGCTTATCCGTTTTTTTATTTAAAGGTATATAGCTTATCCTACGCTTTTTCTTATTTCTTTTTATTAATAAAGGTATAAATAAGGTGCTTAAAAAAGTTTTAAGGCTTTTAAGAGCTATTATAGCCCCCTTTTTCTTTAAAGCCTACGATCTTACTACGCCTTATAGTATAAGGATAAGGGCATAAAGCGCGGACTAATTACCGCTAAGTAAGCTAGTATAACGGACTAATTACTATATATAACGTATATAAGGGTTTAGAAATAGTAAAAAGCTTATCTTTTCTTTAAAGTATAGCTAGCTACCTTATACTTAGTTCTTTAAGCTATTTTAAGGATCTTTAACTATACTATCCTTTTATTTATCGTTAGTATATAGATAAACTATAAATATTCTTATAAAATTACTTAATAAACTAAGTATAAGCTTAGTTAAAAATACTATAAACTATAGTTAATAAAATCCCTTAAATATCCTTAAATATCCCTTAAAAATCGCAGTAAAGTCTATCTTATATTTACTAAGGTGCTTTTATAGTTAAAAACGGGTTAAACTATAGTTAAGATATCCCGCGGAAATCCTTAAATATCCCTTAAAGATACTAGCAGAATCTGCTTAGCAGTTTCTATAATATTATTTATAGTTAAAAAAGTCACGAACTATAATTAAAGAAGCTCTTAAGCCTTTATAGTTATATCTTAAAAGCCTTAACGGGGTTTAATTAATAATATCTATTTTATCTCTTTAAGCAAGCCTTTATAGTGCGTGCTTTAAGCGTTCCCGTTATAAGCTTTTATAAGGCTCCTTAAAAGTAAAGTAAGGAGTTTAAGTATAGCTATTAAGATTTTATAATAACTCCTTTAAGTAAAAAAGAAAAGCTAACGTCCTTATTAGTTTAAAGTAAAAATAAAGTAAAGAGGACGCTAAGTAATAGCTTTCTAATAGCGTCTTTATGCTATATTAATAGTGCGCTATCCTTATCCTTTTTAATAGTTTTTTCGGCTTATTTAACTTATAATAGCTAAGTAACTTAAGATAATAAGGAGGTAGCGTTATTATAAATTCTTATTACTTATTTAGTTATATGTTTTTATCTTTATTAAGGCGACTAATATATATAGCTAGAACTTATAATAAGGTTTTTAACTTTCCTATAAAGCATATATTTAAGTACTTATAAAGTAATAAGGAGTCTCCGCGCTAAGGAATATTTAATTTCCTTAGTAGGATATATTATAAAAGATTAGCTTTATTTAAGCCTTATCTTATATTATTATCTTACTTAGTTTTTATACCGCTTTTAATCCTCCGCTAAGTTTATTATATTACTTACTAGCCTTATAAGCCGCTTATAAGCGAGATATTATATCTTACTTACTATTACTATTATAGCTATCCCCCGCTTTTTATTACTAAGCTTTCTAACTTATTATCCTTTTTATATAGCGCTATTACTTATACTTTTCCGCTAACTAACGCGCGTTTAGCTACTAAGAAGATATTAAGGTAAAGGTAAGCTATCTTACTAATATTAATAAGTATAGTTAGTATTAAAGTATTAAATATCTATATTCCCGCTTAAAAGTAAGTAATAAGGTCTTTAATAGCCTTAATACTAAACTCCTTACTCTTAAGGTTTTAAACGTATTTAATAGTTTAAAAGAACCTTTTTATAAAAAGGGCTTGAAAAGCGAGAATATAAAGTGCGTAGTTAGTATAGCTAATAAAGTAAATATTAAAGCCTAGGAATTTTATCGCTTAAGTTAAAGTTAGGTTTTATTTAAACTTATCGCGGGCTTATAAGTAAAACTTGGCGTAGTTTATAGCTAAGCGGAAACTTTTAAATATTATAATCTTATTGCTAAAGTATAAGACTATAAAGCTAGGCCTATTAAGGATTATATTAGTTATTTTTAATAGCTTTTATAAGATTAAGCGGCGGAATATATTATAAGGTTAGTTATTGCTATCTCCTTTAATTAAGAAAGAATAGCGGATAGACTATAATAAGGCGCTTAAACGCCTTTATATAGCTAGGCTAAGTATAGCGGTGGGGGGAAAGAGTATTTACTAAGCGGGACTAAATAAGTCCTTAAGGCTTATAGCGGTTATAAGCTAAGAGGGGGATTTTATAGCGCGGGCTAAACTACGTATAAAGTAAGATAAGGTTTTAGCTATAATAGCTTAAAATACTACTATAAACCTAGCAATAAACTAATTAAGCTAAGCTTTAAATATATAGTTAAGGATAGCGCGGATATCGTTTTAGTTATTTAGCTAAAGTAGGTTTCCGCTAGCTATAGTAGCTACTAGAAATCTTAAGATTATAGCGAGGTTAGTTAACTTAAAAGCGTGAAGTATTAGCTAGTTATTTTATTAATAAAGATTTCTAGCTACGCCTTAAAAAATATATAAGCAGTAAGGGCTTTTAAATAGTAAGAGCTAAGTAAGAGGTATAGCTAAGTTGCCCCGAAACCGGCTATTTAAACTACGTTATAGTATAAGGCTAAGAGGTAAGTTATTTATGTTAAAAGTTTAAAGAGATTAGTATAAACCGTTTTTTATAGTGCTATAATTTAAGTTAAATTTATTAGCTTAAGCGCGGTTACGGAAAGCGGCGTAAGTTTATATAGAGGCTTAAACCTAAAGGTTTTAACTCTCGTTAAGGGACTTAAAGCTATAAAAAATAGCCGCTTTATTTTTATAAAGCTTAAACGCTTACTTATATCCTTTATATTAAAGGTATAAAGGCTTATATAAAAGCGGGCTAAAGGATTAGTTATAAAATTGCTAGCCTTAGCTATAAAAGACGTTAAACGATAAAAAGACTTAAAACGGGAATATAAAAATTATAGGTCTAAAGTAAAGAAAGTTATATATATAGAAGTAAGCGAGGTATAGCGGGCTGAGGCTAGTAGTAAAGAGAAATATAGTTATAGAAAGAAGAAAGGAAAGAAAAAAGGGCGGGGGGTAAAGAAAATTTAAATAAGTATACTATAAGGCTAAAAAGGCCTTATTGCTTAAAGTAAACGGCGGTATATTATTAT
This sequence comes from Ophiocordyceps robertsii, assembly GCA_027405785.1. Lineage (NCBI taxonomy): Eukaryota > Fungi > Ascomycota > Sordariomycetes > Hypocreales > Ophiocordycipitaceae > Ophiocordyceps > Ophiocordyceps robertsii. The sequence continues at coordinate 17,604 of JAPEBW010001485.1, read as the reverse complement.
TAAAATAACTAATTACTTTAAGTATAGCGAGTTATAGTTTTATATAACTTATAATCGCTTTTAAGTCTTTTACTTAGGCTTAACCGCTTAATTCTCTTAATTAAAAAGTTTTATATTAATTATATAGGCCGTATATTATACTCTTATTTAAACTACTTAAATAGCTAACTTCCTTTTTGCTTTTTTAAAAGCTTTTACGATCTTTAGTAAGAAGACTACTTTTTCGTTTACCTATAAGTTATAGCTACTTAGCTAGCCCTTTTAAGCTATAAGAAACTTCTTCCTTAGTTTTCCGCTTTTTTATTTCTTATATAGCTTTATAAGATTTATTTTACTTTTTACTTATTTAAGTAAGGTATCCCTTCGTTTTAAACTAGGCCTAAGGATATAGCTAGCTTATTTACTAAGCGTAGTTATACTACTAAAATAACTAAATAGATATTAAGGGACCTTTTTATATTTAACTAATATATAAGCTATCTTACTTTAATAGTAACTTTAAACGGCCTAGTATATCTTTTTTAAAGCTTTATTAGTTTACTCTTCGCAATGTAATAACTCTTACTAAGCTATAGCTAGACTAAATTACTAAGCTTAAATTTTAGCGGGCGGTATTTCTTATTATATTTATCCTTTATAGCGGCTTAAGCGTAAGCAATAGCTAACTTAGCTTCTTTTTATAAGACCTCTTAGTTTTTTAAGTATAAGTAGTTACTAAGAAACTAAAAGCCGTTATTTATTCTTATCCTTAGAATAAGCTTACTAAAAGCTATATAAAAGCCTAAGAAAAAGCAATTATAAAGGCTAAACTAAAAGGCGACTAGTATATTAGTTTAGTATAGGTTTAAGAAATCAGCGGTAAAGAATCGTTGTGCGATTTCTATAGTTTAGCTTTATCTTTTTAATAGGCCGTTAAGTTAAGGGTGCTAGGCGGTAAATATAAGAAGCTTTGATTTAAAGGCTTACTATAAAGTCCGCTAAAATACGAAAGTAAACTTTACGTCTTAGTTAAAAATTATCCCCTTCGGAATCCTTTAGTTAGTATAAAGTAGCTTAATATATAACGCTTATACTTAGTCTTCCGCTATAAACTAGTTATTACTTAAGATAAAAAGATATATCTTTAAGAATTTATTAATAATAGTTAGTAAGGTATTAAAAAAGTTCTTTATAAAATCCTTTTTTAAGGATTATTTAGCCTAGACTACTAAGAGCTTAATAATAAAGTTTATTATTAATATATAGTAGAAAACCGGCGGGCTTTTAAACGGGATAAGCTACTTAAGTATTTTACTTTAATTAGTTTAATTATAGTAGTAAGCGTTATAGCTATCTACGACTTTATCTATATATTTACTAAGCCGTAAAATCGAGAAGCTCTTAAATAAATCTTATTATATATAAGTGCGGCTAGTATAAAAATATCTAGCGTAAGCGTTTTTAACGATCTCCTTAAGGTAATTCTTAAAGATATATAGTCTTTAGCGTCCATCGTTTTTTATAAAGTATAGTAACCCTTATAATTAAAACAATAAGAGTTTAAAGATACTATCCTTATTGCTAAGCTATATAATAATCTTTAATTACTATATATCCTCCGTATATCCGTTGATTATTTTTAAATAAAACGGCAATTCGATTAATGCTTTTATATAAAAGAATACGCAGTTTATTATCTTGTCTTCTTAAATATATTTTAATTCCTCTTTTTAGTTTAAGGATACCGGCCTATTATCTTAATATAGTAAATATAAAAGAGCGTTTAGTATAACGTTTTTAATGCTTAAGATATAGTATACTTTAAGTAAGAGTTAGCATAAGTATTAAGACGCGAGGACTAGCTTATCGTTAAATTTTATACTAATAGAAAATAAGGAATTTTAGTATATAATTCTATAAGTATTTATATAGTTAGTAAAGATAACTACTTATAGCGTTTTTATAGATAGTACTATAATATATAACTTATAAACTGCTTATACTAAACCGGCTACTTTAAGCTTTATAGGCTAGTATTAAGGCTCTTTACTTTAAAGGGCGCGGCTTAAGTAAATAATAAGCTAGACCTTAGTCCGGGCTAGTAGCGTCTTTTTATCTTATTCCGTGCCTTCCTTTAAGTAAAAAGCTATAGCCGCTACTTTATATTCGTAGGATATATTAATTTAAATAAATAGTTATTAAGCGGGGTTAAAGTAGTAAATCGTTTAAAGCTAAGGAAGGTTTTTAGTTAGATTTACGAAAGCCTTTTCCTTTTTTAAGGAAAGCTAAAAAGCGGGTTTTACGGTATATTAAGCTTATTATAAGCCCCTTAAGGGGACTCCTTCTTATTATCCTACCCGGAGTAGCTTTATCTTTTATCTTTATAAGACGTCGACTTCCTTAGTAAAATGCAGGACTATATAGCGTAGCTACTTAGTAAGGCTAATCTATTTTTTAAGCTATTAAAGGTTCTTTAAGAAAGTAATATCCTTTAAGTCTTATATACGTTTATCTAGATTTACTAAGCTAATAGCGTTTACCTTAAATCTAAAAAGCTATAAAAATAAGTATGCTAAGATAGACTTTAGTTTAAATAAGGTAATATTATAGTTATAGAAAGCGCGGAATATTGCATTTAAGTATTAATAGTATTCTTCGGCCGTATTAAAGTAAATAATAATATTGTTAATATAAGCCGCCGTATATTCTTAATATTTACGAAGGACGTTATCGATAAATCTTTAAATGTATACTAAGGAGTTCTTAAAGCCTATAAGCGTTATTAGTAATCTTCTTAGCCCGCGATAGCTTATAACTATAAACCTTTCTTAGTAGTCTTAGTAAACTAAGAACTAAGAAAGAAACAATTATGCGTTTACTATATTAATAAACTTCTTTCCTTAAAGGCGTTTAATTATATCGCTTTAAAGGGGTATTAAGTAAGCGTTTAAGGTAGTAATAGCGTTAATCCCTTATAAGTCTATAACTACTTATCCGCTTTCCTTTTTATTTACTTTCTTTTATACTATAAACACTAACGCTATAAATAGAGTTAGCTTATAAACCTATTTTAATTGTCTTTATTCGGTTAGCTAGCCTAAATATTATATTTACTACCTTTTTATCCTTTTTACTTACTAAGTATAATCTTAATATAACTTATTAATATTACTATCCGTTTATTAAAGGAATACGTATATTTTTAGATTTGTCTATATATATATTATAGAACCCTTAGCGTTTCCTATACGCTAAGTAGTAAGGCGTAATTTATTTAATTTAAATTTACTAGCTAAAAAGGGAGAAGAAGACTTAGTACTAACTACTAAACTAAATAAGGTAAGGGTATTTTACTATCCGGATTTCTTATGTTAAAACTAGCTAAAGAAGAAGAAAGAAAGAAAGGAAGGAAGTTAAGGGAAGGAGGAGGAAGGACCTCCTTTTATACCTTTTTAAAGCTACTAAAAGGCTTTTCTTTTATATGCTTTTATATGCTTTTATATACTAATCTATAACTTATACTTTATATAACTTATAAGATTACTAAACAACCCTCTATGCTAATAAAAATAGCTTATACTATCTTTACTACTAGTTATAAGTAATATACGCTTTATTACTTATAACTAGCTTATAAAACTAAATATCTTTATCTTAAAACCTTTTATAAAATTCTATCCTCTTTTAAAGGGAGGCCTCTTACCTTAGCTTTATATAAGGTATTAGTTAATTATATAAAGCATTAGTCGATCTATTTAATACTAATCCTATTACTAGCTAAAGATAGCTTAAGCCGAATATAAGCGTATTTAACTTATACCGCTTATAGCTAATTCTAGCCGTCTTTAACTATTAAGCTATATTATCTCTTTTTATAACTACTAGTATTTACTTGAATAATTATAACTTATTACTAGCGGTATTTACTTTACTAGTTACTCCTTTATATTTAGCAGTATTTGCTTTACTAAATATTAGTACCTTTAGTATTTAGGATTATTAATAAAATAGGGTTTCCGTTATATATTCCCCTCTTTAAAGTCTTTTTAAACTTAAAAAGATAAACGTTCTTTTCTTATAGGTTACTCGTAACCTTTAAGAAACTATTTAAAACATTTAAAGAAATCCTACTTTAAAGAAAGTTATTATAAGAATTTTTTAAAGAAAATCTTTATTTTTTATCTTTATAGATCTTTTTTAAAGAGAAATCTTATTTAAATTTCCTTTTACTTTTACTATCTAGATAGTAAAGGAATCCTAGCTTAAAGAGGCTAATACTTTCTTTTAAGGGTTTTATTAATTAAAATCCTTAACTTTTCTTAAAGCATTTCTTAAGTGCTTTATAGGTTCTTAAGTATTATCCGAATTAAGATAGTTCTTTTACTTTACTAAATAAAAGTATTCTTAATTTTCTATCCTTTTAGCGAATATAGCTTTTACTATATATTCGCTCTCTTTAACTTTATATAAGTCTAAATCTTTAGCTACCTTAGCTTCTTATAAAGTCGGTTTTAGTAAAGATATATAGAAAATAGGGTATTTAAGTAAACTAGTTAAAAGTTCTAACTTATAATTAACCTTTTTTATTTTCTTTATAACTTTATAAGGTCTTATCCTTTTATAATCTAAAGACTTATTAAGTCTATTAATCTTAGGATTCCTCGTAAGAAGATATACTTTATCGCCTTAAAATAAAGAAGGGTTTAAAGACTATCTCTTTTCGTAATAATACGATATCCTTTTAGCAATATATTTTAATTTTAATTTTATAAATCTAGATAAGCTAATTAACTGCTTGGAGTTTAATATAGCTTTTTCTATTATAACTTCTTTAAGTAAAGAAGACCTATAGGCTTTAAGGGTAAAGCTATAATTTGCGAATACTAAAGTATTCTTAATAGGCTTAAAATAAGAGGTATAATACGCTAATTATACTATAAGCAATTTAGAAAGCTTATTATCCTACTAATAACTTATATAGCTTTTAAGGTATTGCTTAAGCGTTTAGTTTAATCGTTTTATTATTCCGTTTATAATACGGTAAAAAGCAGTAAATAATTTATAGTTTATACCTAAGGCTTGCGTTATACCTTGCTAGAAATTCGAAATACATTTTTAATCCTTATCCGAAATAATCGAACTTAGAAGTCCTCGATTAGCTATAATATATCTTATAAAAGTATAAGATTACTTTTCTACGTTTATAGCTTTATATATAAAAATAAAATAGCCGTACTTCGTAAGACGATTAACTATAACTAAACTAAAATCGTATTTTATACTAATTATAAGATCTATAGACTTAAATAACTTCGTAATAAAGTTTAAGGCTATAAAGTCTTAAGGTCTTAAAGGTACTTTAAGAGGAATTAAGTTACTATAAGGCTTATATTATATAGCCTTACTTTTATTATATACTTCGCATAACTAAATAACTTCTTAGATTTTCTTATAGAGGTTATAGGTATTATAATAGTTATTAATCTTATTATATGTTTTTATAATACCTTAATGTTTATATAAAGGATGCGAAAGAAATCCGTTATAACTATTTTCTTAGTCTTTAAAGTAAGGAATACCTTATTTTTATAAAACGCTATTTTTCCCTCCTACTTAAGATTCTTATATCGTTTTTTATCTAGGTTCTTATAAGAATTCTAAAGTGATTTTAAAGTAGTAAAATCTCCTTATATATTAAATTATATATATAATGTTTTTAACTTTAAATTACTATTATTATTTAGAAATATAAAGGTCTCTTTTCATAGCTCTTTTTTATCGTTAAGGTCCGGTCGTTAGCTAATTATATTAGCTTAGTTATTTTTAAAACCTTTCTTATAAATAATCTTATTATTAAATTCTAAAAGAAATTTAGCCTATTATATTTGCTTAGTATTTAACTGCTAAGTCGTGGCAAAATAACGAATATTCTAATAATCCGTATAAACTTTAAGTTTATATTTATTCCTAAAAGTATAATGCTAAAATTCTTTAAAAGTATATATAATAGCTAAGAATTCTTTATCGTAAATTAAGTAATAAATCTTTATACTTAGTAACTTCTTTAAATAAAACGCTATAAGTTTAAGAATATTGTTTTTATTATAATAGCTTAACTACGCGCTTAATATAAAATTAAAAGCATCCGTCTTTAACTTTAACAGCTTCTTTATATAATAAGTATTTAATATAGGTTCTTTAATAAATAATTCTTTAATCTTTTTAAAAGCTTCGTTTACTTCTAAGTTCTACTTAAAAGGGTCCGTTTTAGCTTTTTTTAATACTAATACTATCGGTATAATTATCTTAGAAAAGTCTACTATAAACTTCTTATAATACTTTATATATCTTATAAAGCTTTAGGTTTCCTTAATATTTATAGGAATTAGCTAATCTTTAATTATAGAAATCTTCTAAAGGTCTATCTTTATATAAAAAGAAGTAATTATATGCCTTAAGAATTCTACTTCTTATATATAAAAGCTATATTTCTTTTGTAAAATATATAATTTAGCTTTTCTTAACGCTTTTAGCATTATATTAACTTCTTTATCGTGTTGCTTTAGCGTATTTAAGTATATAATAGTAGTATCTAAATAAGCCGTGTAGAATCGGTCTAAATAAGAATTTTATATACTATTAATTCTCTTTTAAAAGGTTGCCGGTATATTAGTTAATCCTAAAGCTATAACTAAAAATTCGTAAAGTTTATATCGCGTTTTAAAGGCTATTTTAAATTTGTTTTCTTTTTTAATACGTATTTTGCTCTTTATAGATTTAAGATTAACCTAAATATACTACTACTTATTAGCTAATCTATCTCTTATTTCGCTTATAAAAGGTAATAAAGTCCGGTCCTTTATCGTATTATTATTTATCCCTTTAAAATCGATATAAAGTCGAGTTATTTCTTTATCTTTACTATTCTTTAAAGTAAGTAATATAAGAGCTTTATATTGTACTTTAAACTCTTTAATATAACCTTTTTATAGGTTTTTATTAATATATTCTTTTAATAACTTTTAATACTTCTTATTTAAGTTATATATCTTACGGAATTTAGGCTTAAAGCCTTCTTTTAACTTTAATTCGTAATCTTAACTATCTCGTAATAGTAGCCTATCCTTACGTAGCAGCGTAAATTTATTATAATATCTCTTTAGCATATTTCTAGGTATTTTTAGTTAACGATCCTTAAGGTGTTTTAAGTTAATAGTACCTTCCGAACGTCTTATATACTGCATTCGCTTTTTAAGGTATTTTAAACTAATAGTACCTTCCGAACACTATAAGCTATTTTTCTATATCTTATTCTTAATCTTTCTCTTACTCCGTTTTTTCTTAATCTTATCTTTTTACTTAAGGTATTGCTACTTAATATCCTTTAAGGTATTTAATAGATTTTCTTTTAATAAATTATAAGTAGCTTTATAATTATGTCTTAAGCTTTTAGTTTGTTTATTAAGGTTTAGCGTTATTTTCGCTTATATTTTACTAATTATAGTTGCTTTATCTTTAGTCGTACTAATTATCCTATCATTTTTCGTTATAATATCTTTTAATACGATATTTATATTTATATAAGAAGCTTTATTATCCTTATTATTACTATTCTATATATAGTTATTATTAAGTATTACCGTATTTCAATTATTTTAGGATTTCGTTTTAAGGTCGTCTTTTATTAAACTAAAAAAAAGAATATTTTAGGTATTGTCTTTAAACCTTAAAAGGCCTTTATCTTAATCTATTATAAGATTATATTTCTATTAAAAGAGTAGTTTTAATATAACATTATAGCTAATAGCTAAGACGTTAAAGGAATCTTAAAAGTTATAAATCCTAATTATATACTTAAGAGGATTAGTCTTTAGTATAATCTTACTATTATTATACTTAAAAGGTAATCCTTTTACTAAAAAAAGTATATAAGGCTTATCTTTTCTTTTATAATATAATTCTAAACGATTTACTATTATAAGGGCAATATAGCTACTTATTATACCGTAATCTATTAATACGTTAAGGCAATATCCTCTTAATTTTAATAAAAGGGTTATTTTTTTACTTTAAGAATTATTATTTAATGTAAGTAAGTTCTTTTTACTAAGAGATAGCTTTATTATTCTTAAGCTCGATAGGTTTTTACCTCGTTTACCGACTTCTTAGTAAATCTTAATTCTTTTTGCGGAACTAGTTTATTTAAGTTATTAAGCTTCTTAATAACTTTAAAACCTAAATACTTAATAATAGCATAATCCTTTATTATAGTATTATTAATAAAAACTCCTTTAGTACGAATTATCTTATTATATCGTTTAAGGTTATTATACTCGTTTTATTGCGTTTTTAGCTAGTTCTTAAGCATATCTCTTAAGAATCTCTTTACTTTTAAAAGTATATCTAAATTATAATTTTTATTGCGAAGATTATAACTTTTCTCGAAATACTTACTATATCGTTTAGATATATCTTTAATAGCTAGGTTAAGGAATTCCTTATCTTCTTACGCGTATCGGCTAGCTCGTCGTTCTTTTTCTTAAGATCGTCTTTATCTTTAATTAAATTAATAATATATATAAAAAGAGATACGTAATCTTCCTTTAGCTTAATTATCTTATTCGTTAAAGCTAAGTTACTATTTTAAAGGTTTTTTATAGTCGTTTCGTTATACTGCTTAAAGAGTAAAAGTTATTTAATTTTAACTTAGTTATTAGTATTTTCTTATATAAGTTCCTCTTTATTAACTTCGATATCCTTCTTAAGGTTTTCTATAAAAACCTTAGTATTAGTAGTAAGTTCCTTAGTCGTTATATCGGGTTTATTAAAAGTCTTCCTTAATTTAAGAAGCTATCCGCTTCCTTACTTATCTAAGAGGTATGTAAGGTAATTATCTTTATAGTGTTTAGTTTAAGATAACTACTTATACGCCCTATTCTTAATAATAATAACCGTATTAAGATATTTTATAAAAAGAGCATAAGGCCTATTACTATTTTCTTTTTTAAAAAAAGGCTCTTTATCTATTTCTTATAATTCGAGGTCTTTAAGATTATAGCTACTATTATCTTCTATATTTAAAAGTATAATATTCATATTAAAATAAGGAGCGTTTTTATTATATTCGTAAATAGTTTATAAGAAAGTTTAATGCTTATAATTATCCTTAGTCTTAAAAAGCATTCCTTTATTAATCGTTTAACCTTTCGGCTTCTATCTTTATCTTAGGTTCTTCTTTATAAAGACTTTTTATAAGCAAACTAGTCTTAAATAGACTAAGGGTCGGTATAATAAGCTTAGCGTTAATTTCTTTAATATCCTTATTTAAAGGGAGTAGTAAAGTATATCGCGGATTATAAGCTAAAAGGGCATTATTCTTATAAATAGGTATATTCCTTTCTTTAAAGGAATTCCTCTTTTTAATATAATCTCTTATAATATAGCCTTTCTTTATATAGTTTAAGCATCGAATAGCTTTCCTAGCGGGGTTTAGCGGGCTCGCTTTAAGGGTATTTAAGTCTATTGCATTACTTAAGTCGCGCTATCGCTTTTTAGTATTTTTCTTAATAACCCCGCCGGGAGTTTAATAGTGCTTTTTCTACTACTAATGTTTATACTGCTTATCGTCTATCTAGACTACTAGACTAAGATAGTTTAATAGTATCTCTAGCCTATTTAAGCAGTAGATTTCGTCTTTAACCTTTTCTTTAAGACCTTTATAAAAAGTCGCTATAAGGGCATTAACTTTTATTTTAGCTTAGAAGTTATTTATCGGAATTAAGTTACGTAAGCTAATAAAGATATAACTTACTTAAGGCTTTTTAATTTATACTTTATTAATCGTTACTTATTTATAATTCCGAACGTTTTTCGTAAAGTTTTTTTAAAGTTATCGAAATTCTTAAAAATATTCTTAATCTCAAAATTCCTATCTTTAAGACTATTATCTATATAGTCCTTAAGAATCGGTTTAAACTATATTGCTATTAAGCCTTATAAGCAACTAAATATAAACATAACCTTTACTACTTCTTAATTTATTATTGTAGGATAAAACTAAAAATAAGCTTTAAGAGAAGTAATAAACTCTTATAGCTTAGCTAATTCTTTAGTATAAGGTTTAGGAGCCTTAATCTTTAAAATAAAACTACTATTTATAAAGCTTTTAAAGGGATAAGAAAGCTTTAAATACCTTAAACTAGCCTATAGCTAACTAATCGGCTATAGTATTATAAAAGTAAATATTCCTTTTTTATTTCTTATAATTAAAGAAACGTAATTATAATAAATACCTTTTTCTTACTTAATAGCTTAAAGAACTTACTAAGTATATAAATACTAAGTATTCTTTATTAAAGCTATTAAGTTTATAAAGATTCTTATAAGCTAGTTTTATATTATAAAACCCTTAGTATTTCTCGTTTACTAAGTAGTAAGACGTAATTTATTTAATTTAAATTTACTAGCCGGAAAGGGAAAAGAAGACTTAGTGCTAACTACTAAACTAAATAAGGTTAGGGTATCTTATTATGCGGATTTCTTATATTAAAACTAGCTAAAGAAGAAGAAAGAAAGAAAGGAAAGGAGTTAAGGGAAAAAGGAGGAAGGACCTCCTTTTATACCTTTTTAAGGCTACTAAAAGACTTTTTTTTTAAATACTTTTATCTGCTTTTATATGCTAATCTATAACTAATACTTCGTATAACTTATAAAGTTACTAAACTACGTCTTAAGCCAATAAAAATAGCTTACGCTATCTTTATTACTAGTTATAAGTAATATACGCTTTATTACTTATAACTAGCTTATAAGACTAAATATAATTTTCTTAAAACCTTTTATAAGATTTTATCCTTTTTAAAGGGAGGCCTCTTACCTTAGCTTTATATAAGGTATTAGTTATTTATATAAAGTATTAGTCGATTTATTTAATACTAATCCCGTTATTAGCCGAAGCTAACTTAAGCCGAATATAGGCGTATTTAACCTATACCGCTTATAGCTAATACTAGCCGTCTTTAACCGTTAAGTTATATCGTCTCTCCTTATAACTACCGGTATCTACTTTAATAGTTATAACTTATAACTAGCGGTATTTACTTTACTAGTTACTTCTTTATATTTAGCGGTATCTACTTTACTAGATATTAATACTTTTAGTACTTAAGAATACTAACGGAATAGGGTTTCCGTTATACTATATTAAAAGAATTGTTAATATTTACTATAAAGAAATAGTGCGATAATACTATACTGCTAAAAGGTCTCGCTTTAGCCTTAATTAAAAGTTAAGACGCTAATTATCGTTTATATACTTGCATTTTATATACCGATATATATAAGTAGCCGGAACGCTTATATCTTACGTTTTATAATAAAGGTTATAAGTCTTTATACTTATTAGCTTTTAAAATAAAATACTATAACTTTAAAAACATTGTTTTCTTCGCGCTAGCTTAACTACGCGCTTAATAAAAAATTAAAAGCATCCGTTTTTAACTTTAACGGCTTTTTTATTTTATAAGTATTAAATATAGGTTCTTCTATAAGTAATCCTTTAACTTTTTTAAAAGCTTTATTTACTTTTGAGTTTTACTTAAAAGGGTTAGTTTTACCTTTTTTTAATATAGATAAAATCTATATAATTCTCTTAAAAACTTCCGATATAAACTTCTTATAATAATTTATATATCTTATAAAGCTTAAGACTTATTTAATATTTATAAGAATTAGCTAATTTTTAATTCTAAAAGTCTTTTAAGAATTTATCTGTATATAAAAAGGAGTAATTATATGCCTTAAGAATTCTACTTCTTATATATAAAAGCGATATTTCTCTAGTAAGATATTTAAGCTATCTTTTTTAATGCATTTAATACTATATCAACTTCTTTATAATATTACTTTAACATATTAAGGTATATAATAATATTTTCTAAATAAGCTATAAAGAAACGGTTTTAATGAAAATTTAATATACTATCAATTCTTTTTTCAAAAGTTATTAGTATATTAATTATTCTGAAAAGTATAAACAAAAATTTATAAAGTTTTTATCGCGTTTTAAAGGCGAATTTAAATTCCTCTTCTTTTAAAATATATATTTAGCTATAAGTCGATTTAAAGTTAACTTTTATATACTATTACTTATTAGCTAGTTTATATTTAATTTTGCTTATAAAAGGTAATAAAGTTTAAACTGTTATTATATTATTATTTATTTCTTTAAAATCGATATAAAGTCGAGTTCTTTTCTTTAACTTTATTGATCTTTAAAGTAAATAGTATAAGAGCTTTATATTTTAATTTAAACTTTTTAATATAATTTTTCATAGGTTTTTATTAAATTATTCTTTTAAAAACTTTAAATACTTTTTTTTTAAGTTATATATTTTATAAAATCTAAGCTTTAAGCCTTCTTTTAACTTAATTTCGTAATCTTAACTACCTTTTAGTATTAGTTTATCTTTAAGTAGCGGCGTAAATATATTTAAATATCTCTTTAGTATATTTTTAAGTATTTTTAAACAACGATCTTTAAAGTGTTTTAAGTTAATAGTACCTTTTAGCTATCTTATATACTATATATTCTTTTTAAGGGGCGTTAAATTAATAGTACTTTTTAAATACTACGAGCCTTAATATAAATTATCTTGTCTTTTCTTTTATTCCGTTTCTAAATCTTCTCTTTATTCTTAAGGTATTGCTACTTAATATCCTTTAATATATTTTATAGATCTTCTTTTAATAAATTATAAGTTGTTTTACAATTATCTTTTAAGCTTTTAGTATATTTACTAGGTTTTAGCATTATTTTTACGAATATTATACTAACTATAATATTAATATTATTTATTAAACTAGTCGTTTTATCGTTTTTCGTTATAATATTTCTTAATATAATATTTATATTTATATAGGCTGCTTTATTATTATTTTTGCTGCTATTCCTTATATAGTTATTGTTTTCGTTAAATATTACTATATTTAAATTATTTTAAGGTTTTATTCTAAGTTTATCTTTTATTAAACTAAAAAAAAAGATATTTAAGGTATTATCTTTAAACCTTAAAAGGTCTTTATCCTAATTTATTATAGGATTATATTTCGATAAAAAGAGTAGTTTTAATATTATTTTATAGCTAATAGCTAAGATATTTAAGGAATCTTATAATTTATAAATCTCGAATATATGTATAAGAGGATTAATCTTATATATAATCTTGCTATTATTATACTTAAAAAGTAATTCCTTTCCTAAAAGAAGTATATAAAACTTATTATTTCTTCTATAATATAATTTTAAACGATTTACTAATATAAGGGAAATATAGCTACCTATCGCACCGTAATTTATTAATACGTTATAGCTATATTCTTTTAATTTTAATAAAAAAGTTATTTTTATACTTCGAGAATTATTATTTTATATAAATATGTTCTGTATCTTAAGAAATAGCCTTATTATTCTTAAGCTTCTTAGGTTTTTACCTTATTTACCGACTACTTAGTAGATTTTAAATCCTTTTACGGAATTAGTTTATTTAAGAAACTAAGCTTCTTAATAGCTTTAAAAACTAAATCTTTACTAGTTTTATAGTTCTTTACTGCTTTACTAGTAATATTAATACCTTTTTTACAATTAATTTCCTTTTATCGCTTTTAGTCCTTAGTTTCTCTTTTTTAGCTTTTAATTAATCCTTAAGCATTTTATTTAAGAATTGCTTTACTTTTAATTGTGTTTTTAAAATCTAACTCTTATTATAAAGGTTATAATTTATCTCGAAATACTCGCTATATTATCTAAACGTATCTTTAATAGCTAAGTTAAGGAATTTCTTTTCTTCCTTAAGCTTATCTACTAGCTTATTTCTCTTTTTCTAAAGATCGTCTTAATTTTAATTAGATTAGTAATATATATAAAGAGAGATATATAATCTTCCTCTACCTTTATAATCCTCTTTATTAACGCTAGGTTACTATCTTTAAAGTTTTTAATAGTCGTTTTATTATATTGCTTAAAGAGAAAAAGTTATTTAATTTTAATCCGGCTATTAGTATCTTCTTACGTTAGTTTCTTTTTATCGGCTTTAATATCCTTTTTAAGGTTTTTTATAAAACCCTTAGTATTAATTATAAGCTATTTAGTTTTAATAGCAGGTTTATTATAAGTTTTCCTTAGGTTTAAAAACTAGCCTCTTCCTTACTTATTTAAAAGATACGTAAAGTAGTTATTATTATAGTATTTAGTTTAAGAAAGCTACTTATAAGCCTTATTTTTAATAGTAATTACTATATTAAGATACTTAATAAAAGAAGTATAAGGCTTAATTTTCTTTTATAAGTAAACCTTTTATTTATTTTATAAAACTTAAAGTCTTTTAAATTATACCTTTTTTTATATTTAAAGGCGTAATATTAAGAAATAAAATAACAAGTATTTTTATTATCTTCGTTAATAGTTTATAAGGAAGTTCCGTGCTTATAATTATTCTTAGTTTAGGGAATATTCTTTTATTTAATAATTAACTTTTTAGCTTTTATTCTTATTTTAAGTTTTTTTTATAAAGACCTTTTATAAGTACCTTAGTTTTAAACGGACTAAAAGTCGGTATAATAAGCTTAGCGTCGATTTCCTTAATATCCTTAGTAAAAAGTAATAGTAAAGTATATTACGGATTATAAGCTAAAAGAGCATTGTTTTCTTAAATAAGTATATTCCTTCCCTTAAAAGAATTCCTCTTCTTAATATAATCTCTTATAATATAGTCTTTTTTTATAATTAAAGCATTAAATAGCTTTTTTAGCGGGCTTTAGCGGGCTTGCTTTTAAGGTATTTAGGTTTTTTATATTACTTAGGTTACTATTACGGAACGTAAGATATAAGCGCTCCGGCTACTTATATATCGGTATATAAGATGCAAGCATATAGACGATAATTAATATCCCGACCCCTAACTAAGGCCGGGGCGAGACCTTTTAGCAGTGCGGTATTATCGCACTATTTCTCCGTAGCAAATAGTAGCAATTCCTTTAGCGTGGGTTCGATCCCCGCGCGAGAAAGTGGACCTATAAGTCCGTACGGAAATAAGGCTCCCCCCGGGCGCGCGTGATAATATAAGCGTGCGCAGCTTCTAGCCACCGGCTTAATAAACCGGGGAGGTCCCGTCTTATAGATAACGAGGACGTTATCGTCTTTCCTTTCGAGGCGGTAATTGTTACGGAACGTGAGATATAAGCGCTCCGGCTACTCGTATGTCGGTATATAAGATACAAGCATATAGACGATAATTAACGTCCCGACCCTTAACTAAGGCCGGGGCGAGACCTTTTAGTAGTGCGGTATTATCGCACTATTTCTCCGTAGCAAGGACCTTATTAACTTAGGTCTCGTTAGTTTAGATCTAACGTTCTTAGTTTGCCTTAATAAGGTGCTGCTATTTAGTAGCAAACTTTATCCGCTTAGTTTATATTATAGTTATTATCTTTAAGCGTACTTATTATAGCCGCTAGTAGGCTCTTATTAAGGCTAAGGCCCGCTATATAGTCTGGCTACTATAAGCTTAAAGCTTAAAAATAGCTTCTTATAGCTATAAGGGTATAAGGAAGCGTTTAGTCTTTTTAAGTATATAAATCGCACTTTTAAGCTAATTAAGGACTAGTTAAGTAATAATAAAGGGCCGGCCGCAATTCTTATAAGTAGGCGTAAGGCTATACGTTAAGGTATAGTAAACTTACCTCTATAAGAGACTAAGAGCTATAGCTATATCTAGTATAAATATGCTAGCGATTAAGCTAAAAGTCTTAATCTATAAGCGTTAGTCGGCTATAGTAAGCTTATAACGCTATTATCGGTCTATAGCTAAGACCTTGCCGGTAAGGGCATCGGTAGGTAAGGTAGCGGCCTTGGCGGTATTAGCTTCGTTAACGAGGGTGGCATTAATTATAAGGGCACGAGGCACGGTAAGGCAGGCGTTACCTTTATCGTTAGAGGCGGCGGTAGCGTTTAAGGCGGCGGAGGCAATAGCTATAGCGTTAGCTATAGCGGTAGCGTTAGCGACGGCGGCAGCGTTAGTAACGGCGGTAGCGTTAGTAATAGCGGTAGCGTTAGTAGCGGTCTCTTAAGCGGCGGGCCTAAGTAAGAAGGTAGGCTCTTAAGCGGCTCGTATGCCTATTAAAGTAGGCTCTTAAGCGGCTTATATGCTTACTAAAGTAAGCTTTTAAGCGGCTTGTGTGCTTGCTAAAGTAGGCTCTTCGTTAGTATTAAAATCGCTTGCTTAAGCGGGCTTAGCGGCGGCGGCGATAGTAGCTCTTACTAAGGTAGGCTTTATAGCGGCGGCGTTAAAACCTATTAATAGTAAAGCATAAGGACGTAATAGCTTAGTATTATTAGCGGCTAAGGAGGCGTTATTAAGGGTAAAAGAGGCAATATATAGAGTAAAGGTAGAAGTTATATATAGTATAGTATTAAAAAAGGTAAGGAGGGCATTAGCGGCTATTTTAGGTTAAACTAAGGCTTTTTTAAGCCGGAAAAGAGATACTTAATCTATCGAGGAATAAAGGATACTATAATGCTAATAAGAAGCTTATTTACGTGCGTTAAAGCGATATTTTAAGGCGTAGGCTTAAGAGGGCGTTTATATATATATATATATATATATATTTATAATACTAACCTTAGCTATTAAGGTTAGCGGGGCCGGCGGACTTAATACTAAAGATTAGTAGAAAAAGTAGGCCTTATAAAAAGTAACTTAATAAGCTTACCTAACGAGGTATAGCTTACTTAGCTAAGAGGGGGTTACTATTACGGAGTAGGCAGAGGCTAGTATATAGGTGCCGTCCGTAGTATTATAACAATAAGCTATAAAGAGCCTGCCTATATACGGCGGGTCCGTGTCTATATATACGGACCCGGCCCTCCTTACGTAATAAGGCTTAAGCTATAGCCTAAGTCCCTATAACCTTATAAGTTAAAGACTTTAATATAATGCCCCCGCTCTCCGTGCCGCGCTATATAGTTCGGAGCTATTATAAGGGGCTACTAGGCATTATAAAGTGCTGCCCGGTCCGCGGCCCGGCCGGCGCTAGACTCGCGCTATAGTAAGTAAGGCCGCACAATAGCGGGTTTAATAGCCCCACCCGCCGCCGCCGCCCGCCCTTACTAAGGCGGCTACCTATTAAGAGGCCCGTCCGCCTATTAAGCGGGCACCTTATCCGCCTTTAATAGCCCGGCGGCGTATTAAGTGGCCTACCCGCTATCGCGGTGTTCCGCGCCTTAAGCTAAGGACTAAGGGGTATAAATACCCCGTCCCTCCGCCTTTAACCCTCCCTTCCTTCCTCTTCCTCTTAAGCTAGCAATAATAGCAGCAGTATTAGTAGTAGTAGCAGCAGCAGCAATAGCGGCAGCAATAGCAATAGCAATAATAATACTATAAGTATCGCCCTCCGGTATGCGAAGTAAATGCCCTTAAGCTAACCCTCGCAGAAATAATATATCGTCTACGTCGTCGGTGCCTATATCGGAGCTCCTTAAAGACCTTAAGCTTAAGTGCCGCACCCGTGCCGCCACCGCCGCCCGCATCGCCGCCGCCTCTCTAGCTACGCTTATACCGACAACACCCC
>JAPEBW010001484.1:0-23421 GCA_027405785.1 Ophiocordyceps robertsii | reverse complement strand
AAGGAGAGGATAACCGAGAAAGGTTAATAAGATTTATATTAAGGTCTATTTCGGTTGAATTTAGAACCTTATCTCCCTCTTCGCTTAATTCTACTTCTTCTACTCTTTTCTTTAATTTTTCCTTTTTAGAAGAAGAAGAAGAAGAAGAAGGCTTTTTCGAGGTAGGTTTCTTCTTAGTTACCTTATTCGAATCGTCTGTTTTCTTTCCTTTAAGCACCTAATAAGAAGGGGCTTTTTTAGGGTAAAGCCGGAAGCAATTAGCTACTAAGTGGCCTGGTTTTTTGCATTCTTTATAGTAAGAATTCGAGGAATTCCCCTGCTTTTTCCAAGGCTTCTTTTATAGTAAGAAAGCTTTCTCCGAAGAGTCTTTTATATCCTCTACCCTTCTAGCTTCGTTTAAAAGACTAGCTGTAAGGGTCTCGAGAGAGAAGGCTGCAGAATTATGCTTAAGGCTCTGCGTAATATTAGTTATATAGCTTCTAAATTCCCCGCTAAGGGAATTCAAAATCCATGCTATAAGAACCACTTCCGGAATGTCTATTTCTCGAGATTTCAATTCCTCATAGACCTCTTTTACCTTATAAAGGTATTTCTCTAACTATAAGTCGGAAGGACTTAGGTTAAAAAGCTATTTTATAAGCAAATAATTCGACGAGAAATTCAAGGGATTATATAGCTTTTATAGCTCTTCCTAAGCATCCTTAGCAGTAGTTACGTGCTTAATCTATATTAAGGGACTATCTTTTAAGCGTAGGAAAATTAAGGCAAGAGCCTCTTCCGTCTTTGTATAATTTGCTTGCTTTAAAGCAGCTATAAGCTTTTCTTTAATAAGAATTGCTCGCATTCTAATAGTCTATAAGGTATAATTTAAATTACCCTTTAACTTAGAAAACTCGTATTCTTTCTAGCCTGCTATTTTCTATATTTCTAGTAAGATAGAATAGGTAGGTAAAGAAAGGTTGATTTTTAACCTAAAAAGGGTCGAAAGATAAAAGAAGTCGTTAGGGATTGGTAAGGAAATTCTAGGCAAATTCCTAAGGATAGAAGAGGTCTTAGCGGAGAAGAGGGAATTTTAAGATATTTTTATGTAGATAAGGGGATTTCTAGAAAAGGAAAGAGATTAGAGGAGGTGATCGAGGTTAAGATATCTTTAGGTACGAATTCTAAGAGATTCAGTGGTTCAATTAACGTCTAATTTTGATAACGGTTAGACGAGTGATTAAGGAAAGGGGTCGTATTTTTCTCGGAATTTTCTGAAGCTGGTTGGAGGAGTGATTGATTTCCCGGCGTAGTAAGCTAAGCCGGGCTTATAACCTGTTAAAGGTTAAAGCAGCAGCGAAATTGTGGGGAAATCAGGAGATCACGTGATGTTACGTGTTAGAGAAGTCGATGTTGTGTAAGGCAGGATTTTGGCTGGAATTGATTGATGAAGAATTGAGTGCGTAAGTGCTTGTTAAATCTCTAGCTATCTAGTGGCGCCAGATTCGCCTTTTATAGACAAATGTGAGGGAACGGAGTGACATATCCGGACCGGCCTTCGGGTAGTCTTGAAGCCCGAAGAATGCTGATTTCAAAGCATTTTACCCCGTGGCTATATGTCCCTTCCTTATGCGGCAATTCGTGTTTAAAGTTGGTTGAGGTTGGTTTAGGTCTAAGCAGATCCTTGTTTTATCCAGCCACCCCAACCTCCTTAGTTCCGTACATAACGTTATAGACGTCGTATAAGGACGTAAGGACCTGGAAAATGACGAGCCGAAGCTAGGCTATTTAATGCGGGTTTTTATATAATTTATACACCCCCCTATGCATAGCTAATAAAGTAAGGATTAAATAGCTGATTTATTAAAGTAGTAAAATCACTCTCTTATAATAAAGATAAAGATATATAACTAAATAAGAGGTATGGATTTATAATAAAAGCCGCTTATTAACTATCTTAAGCTACCTAGCTACTATTAGCTTAATAGGCTGAAAAAACTATTAAAAGGATAAAGATAGTATACTATTAATATAGTATAAAGATGCTACTATAAAGCTATTACTTAGCGCCCTCTTTACTTTATTTTTACTTTAAACTAATAAGGATATTAGCTTTTCTTTTTTACTTTAAGGAGTTATTATAAAATTTAAATAACTATGCTTAAACTCCTTACTTTACTTTTAAAGAGCTTTATAAAAACCTGCGATAAAAACGATTAAAGTACGTACTATAAAGGCTCGCTTAAGGAGATATAACGAATATTACTAATTAGACCCCGCTAAAGTTTTTAAGATATAACTATAAAGGGTTAAGAGCTTACTTAACTATAGTTTATAATATCTTTAACGATAAAAAATACTATAAAAACTATTAAGCGGATTCTGCCGGTATCTTTAAAGGATATTTAAGGATTTCCGCTAAATATCTTAATTATAGTTTAACCTATTTTTAACTATAAAAGCACCTTAAAAGATATAAGATAAGCTTTACCGCGATTTTTAAGGGATATTTAAGGATATTTAAGGGATTTCCTTAATTATAGTCTATAGTATTTCTAACCGGGCTTATACTTAGTTTATTAGGCGATTTTATAAGGATATTTACGGTTTATCTACGCACTAATAATAAATAAAAGGATAGTATAGTTAAAGATCCTTAAAATTAGCTTAAAGAACTAAGTATAAAGTAGCTAGCTATGCTTTAAAGAATAAATAAGCTATTTACTATTCTTAAGCCCTTATATACGTTTTTATACAGTAATTAGTCCGTTATACTAGCTTAACTAGCGGTAATTAGTCCGTAGTACTAGCCTTAACTAGCGGTAATTAGTCCGCGCCTTATCCCTTTATCTTTATACTATAAAGCATAGCACTAAGCTATAGCTAGACTTAATTGCTAAGCTTAAATTCTAGCGGGCGGTATTTCTTATTATATCTATCCTTTATAGCGGCTTAAGCGTAAGCAATAGCTAACTTAGCTTCTTTTTATAAGACCTTTTAGTTTTATAAGTATAAGTAGTTACTAAAAAACTAAAGGCTATTATTTATTTTTATCTTTATAATAAGCTTACTAAGGGCTATATAAATTATTAAGAAAAAGGAATTATTAAGGCTTAACTAAAGGGCGACTAGCGTATTAGTTTAGTATAAGTTTAAGAAATCGGCGGTAAAATTTCGTAACGCGATTTTTATAGTTTAGTTTCGCCTTTTTAATAAGCCGTCGGTTTAAAGGTACTAAGCTATAAATATAAAAAGCTTTAATCTAAAAGGTTACTATAAGGTCTATTAAAATACTAAGGTAAACTTTATATCTTAGTTAAAGATTATCCCCTTTAAAATCCCTTAGTTAGCGCGGAGTAGCTTAGTATATAACGCTTATACTTAGTCTTCCGCTATAAACTAATTATTACTAAAGATAAGAAGATATATTTTAAAGAATTTATAAGTTATAGTTAGTAAAGTATTAAAAAGGTTCCTTATAAGATCTTTTTATAAGGATTATTTAGCTTAAACTACTAAAAGCTTAGTAATAGAGTTTATCGCTATTATATAGTATAAAACCGGCAAGCTTTAAATCGGGATAAGCTACCTTAATATCTTACCTTAATTAGTTTAGTTATAATAATAAGTATTATAGCCGTTTACGACTTTATTTATATATTTCCTAAGCTATATAATTAAGAAGCTCTTAAATAGATCTTATTATATATAAGTATAGCCGGTATAAAAATATTTAGTATAAGCGTTTTTAATAATCTCCTTTATATAAGTCTTAAGGATATATAGTCTTTAGCGTTTATCGTTTTCCGTAAAGTATAGCAACCCTTATAATTAAAAGAACAAGAGTTTAAGGATACTATTTTTATTGCTAAGCTACGCTATAATTTTTACTTACTATATATCCTCCGTATATCTATAAATTATTTTTAGCGGAGTAGTAATTTAATTAATACTTCCGCGTAAAGGAATACGCAGTCCGTTATTTCGTTTTCTTAAATATATTTTAATTCCCTTTCTTAGTTTAAGGATACTAGCTTATTATCTTAATACGGTAAACGTAAAAAAGCGTTTAGCATAACGTTTTTAATGCTTAAAATATAGTATACCTTAAGCGGGAATTAGCTTAAGTATTAAGATATAAAGACTAGCTTATTATTAGATTTTATACTAGTAAAGAATAAGGATTTTTAGTATACGATTTTATAAGTGCTTATATAGTTAGTAAAGATAACTACTTATAGCGTTTTTATAAATAGTATTATAATATAAAACTTATAAATTACTTATATTAAACCGGCTACTTTAAGTTATATAAGCTAGTATTAAGGCTTTCCGCTTTAAAGGGTGCGGCTTAAGTGAATAATAAGCTAGACCTTAGTTTAAGCTAATAGCGTCTTTTTATCTTATTTTATACCTTCCTTTAAGTAAAAGGCTATAGCCGCTACTTTATATTCTTAAGATATATTAATCTAAATAAATAGTTATTAAGCGGGGTTAAAGTAGTAAATCGCTTAAGGCTTAGTAAGCTTCTTAGTTAGATTTATAAAGGCTTCTTTTTCTTTTAAAGTAAGCTAAAAAGTAGCTTTTATAGTATATTAAGCCTATCCTTAGCCCCTTAAAGGGACTCCTTCTTCTTATCTTACTTAAAGCAGCTCCGTCTTTTATTTTTTTAAAACGTTAACCTCCTTAGCGAAATATAGGACTATATAGCGTAGCTACTTAATAAGGCCGATTTATTTTTTAAGCTATTAAAGGTTCTTTAAGAACGCGATATCTCTTAAGGCTTATATATATTTATTTATATTTATTAAGCTAATAGCGTTTACTTTAAATCCAAGGAGCTATTTAAACGGGTATACTAAGAAGGACCTTAATCCGGATAAAGTAATATTATAGTTATAAAAAGCGCGAAATATAGCCTTTAAATATTAAAGGTATTCTTTAGCTATATTAAAGTAAATAATTATATTATTAATATAAGCCGCTATATATTCTTAGTATTTATAAAAGACGTTATTAATAAACCTTTAAATATATACCGAGAAGTTCTTAAAGCTTATAAGTATTATTAGTAATCTTTCTAGCTTATAATAGCTTATAACTTTAAACCTTTCTTAGTAGTCTTAATAAACTAAGAACTAGTAAAAAAACGATTATACGTTTACTATATTAATAAACTTCTTTCCTTAAAGGCGTTTAATTATATCGCTTTAAAAGGGTATTTAGTAAGCGTTTAAGGTAATAATAGTATTAATCCTTTATAAGTTTATAACTACTTATCCTTTTTCTTTTCCGTTTACTATCTTTTATACTATAAATACTAACGCTATAAATAGAGTTAGCTTATAAACTTATTTTAATCGGCTTTACATAGTTAGCTAGCCGAATATCGTATTTACTACCTTTTTATTCTTATCGCTTAATTAGTTTAATCTTAATATAACTTATTAGTATTACTATCCTTTTACTAAAAGAATATATATATATTCGGATTTATCTATATATACTACTCTCTTATTATTTTAAAAGCGGGGAAACGATTAAAAAATATCTTAGACTTTTAATACGTATTTTAAGTCCTTAGCGTAGATCTAAATGCCCTTATTAGTAGTAAGCTTAAGTAGGTCTTTAGTTTAGCCGATTTTAAGCTTATAGTTTACTATAAGATCCTTTTATAAAAAGTCCTTAGCGGGGTCTATCTTATCCGGATTTTTTATAAGGGCTTCCGCTAAGGGAGTAGTAGCGTTGACCTTTTTATATAGCCGGAACTACTTATTAAGGTCTATAATTATCCTTACCTTTTAGCTTTAGCGGAGTATTAGTAGTTCTTTAAAATAGTTTATCGATATAAAGCTCTTATAATTTTATATTATTATTTAAGCGAGCTTAAAGTCGTTAAGGAAAAATATTATATTACGCCTTAGTAACGGCGCTTAAACCTACATAAGTAAGGCGTAGCTAGAACTAGCTAAACCTATCGTAGTAATTAAGTAAATTACCTATTTATATATTACTAGTCTTAGCTAAACTATCTTAACTTCGGCTTTAAACCTTTTATAAGCTTTAATTTATAAGACTAATATAAAGTTAATAAGGTTCTTTTAATAAGGAACTAAAAAGTCTTAGCTAAGCAATATATTAACCGCTAAGCGTTTTACTATCTTAGCGCCGATCTTTACCTTTATAACCGCGAAGCTACTATTTAGCCTTTTTAGTATATACGCGGTAAATTTTACTTATTTAATAGTAGCTATTCTTCTTACTTTTTAAATAAGAATTCGTTAAAAAGAGTTTATAGTTATATCTTAAAAGGTCTTTATTAAGTTAGCTTAAATAAAGCTTTAGTTTACCCTAGTATTTATATAAGCTTTAATACTTATCTTAAGCTTTTCTTTTTTATAGATAAGTAAGCGTATATAGGTAAATTATAACGGCTTATTAAGGCTTAATAGCTAAACGTTAAGGGAAGCCTTAACTATTTAAACGCTTTATAGCTTTTAAATAACTACTTACTATACTAAGCTACTTTTTTATATAGCAATATCTTGCTTAAGATTAAGGAGGTATTTATCTTTAACGTATTAGTAAAGCTTATTCTTTAAAGGGAATACTTCACCGTAAAATCTATATACTTTATTAGCCTCTTAAACTAAGTTTGCTATAATATAGATTGCAGTTTCTTTTAAGCTTTTATTAGTATTTTACTAAGCTCCTTTTATATTATACTTTTTATTCTTTAAATAGTTATTAGTTTTTATTATAGTTCTTTTTTTAGTTATAAAGTATACTTACTTTAGCTTTAGCGTTAGCGAGCGTATAATCTTAAAGGTTCTTTTTTTCTTAATCTAAAGGACCTTAGCTTATATTCTTAACTATTTAAACGGGTTTCTCCCTTAACTTAACGAGCGCTATAAAGCTTATAGTATATATACTTTTACTAAGCGGTCTAAGAATATAACCCGCGGCCTTAGTAAGCCCTTAATAGATAGCTAAGGCATCTTAAACTATCCTTTAAGTATATATAAGGTATAGCTAATCGGCCCTCGCCTTTTTATAAGTTAAACCTATTTCTTTTACGTTAATAAGTGCTTTTAAAATCCTTAAGTATATTTAACTTATAGCTAAGGAGAGTTTCCTTATATTTATTAATCTATTTATTAATATCCTCGTTTCTTACTAAACATTATAAGGATTCTTATAAATAGATATCTAGCTTTTAATAGATTATTATAATTAAATAGTTTAGCTAGTAAAGCGCGGCCTTAGCTTTATATTATAAGCGTAATATCTTAAACTTAAAGTCGGATCTTATTACTATATTTTTAATAGTAAAGTGCTTCTTATTAAGTGCTTATATCGCTATATTTAACTAGAATTTCAACCGTTTTTATAAGGTCGAGATCTATTAGCTTAGTTTAATACTAAGCTTACTAAGTTCTTCTTATTATAGTTTTAAGAAGTCCTTAAAATACTATTCCGCTATACTTCCTTAATAAAAAGAGGGTAATTAAATAGCTATTTTGTCTATATAAGCCTTACTTTTATTAGCGTTTCGGTAGATAAAGTTAAGAAAAAGGTCTACTTTTTTAAATATATTAGCCTTTTTATTTTCTTAGACTTTATTAAAGGATGCTTTTAAAGGTCTTAATAGGTTAAATCTCTTTATATCCTTAGCTTATAATTAAGGTTTTTCTTAAGGCTTAGTAAGCGCGTCTTCTTTTTTTAATACTTAAAAGAGACTAAGAAATTATTTATTTAATACTTAAAAAAGACTAAGAAATTATTTATTTAATATTATTACTGTTCTTATTAAAGGGCTTGAGGCTATACTTAATCTTAGTATTTACGCGCTAAGTATAAATAGGTTTAGCTTATTAAGAGTATTACTTACTATATTTTTAACGCTTATTATTAAGGTCTTAGTCTTAATACTTTTACTAAGCGCTTAACCTTTTATTTTATACGCGTTTTAAAATCCGGTACGCCGCGGGGCCCTTAGTATAAAAAGCTCGTTTTTATTAATAAAGAGTCCCGAAAATGCCTTAATTAGTATAGCTATAGCGGATAAGGCTAAATAGTAATGCTAAATTAAGAAACTATAAAGTATCCTTTAAGGCGGATTTTTAGTTAAGGCCTTTAAACTAAACTTTATTAATAGTATATAGTAAAAATATCTACTAAGCTTATTATTTTAAGGAAAGAGTAACTTTATTATAGGCTTAATTTAAAGGGTATTTAGTAAGTAAGGAGCTAAATAGTTTTAAAGTTAGCTTATCCTTCCTTTTTTTATTTAAAGGATAATTAATCTATTAAAGTAATACTAAATCTAGTTTACTTAGTTATATAGGTTTTATTATTTTATAGTCTATCCTTTATTAGTATTTTAAAAGCAGATTGCCTTTTAAAAAGCGGTAGTCTTAGCTTAGTTAAGCGGGACTTATTTTATATCCTATCTAGCTTTATAGGCTATCGCGGTATAGTACCTTAAAAAAGAGTAAAAGAGATTATTAAACTAGTATACTTAGTAAGCCGCGGCCTTTTCCGCTTTTATAGCCTACTTATCTTAAAGTTTTATTATAAGCGCGTTAAGAAAAAGGTATTTATTATTAAGGTTAAACTTAAAGGCTAATAATAGCTTCTTATTAAAGAAAATATCGTTTAGTATTTAACTTTTTATAAAATAAGTACTTAGTTATGCGATATAGTCGCTTTTAGCTTAGCGGATATTTAAAGGATTTTTATTTAAATAGGTAGGAATTACTATTATTTACTATGCTTTATAATATAAGGATAAGGGGATAAGGCGTAAACTAATTACTACTAGTTAAGGCTAGTACTATAAACTAATTACTACTAATTAAGGCTAGTATTACGGACTAATTACCGCTAATTAAGCTAGTATAACGGACTAATTACTATATATAAACGTATATAAAGGTTTAAAAATAGTAAAAAGCTTATTTATTCTTTTAAGGTATAGCTAGCTACTTTATACTTAGTTTTTTAAGCTAATTTTAAAGATCTTTAACTATACTATCCTTTTATATATTATTAATAAATAAATAAACTATAAATATCCTCGTAAAATTACTTAAGAAACTAAGTATAAGCCCGGTTAAAAATACTATAAACTATAATCGGAGAAATCCTTTAAATATCCTTAGATATTCTTTAAAAATCGCGGTAAAGTTTATTTTATATCTTTTAAAGTGCTTTTATAGTTAAAACGGGTTAGACTATAATTAAGATATTTAGCGGAAATACTTAAATATCCCTTAAAGATACTAGTAAAATCCGCTTAGTAGTTTTTATAGTATCTTTTATAGTTAAAAACGTTATAAACTATAAGTAGGTAAGCTTTTAAGCTTTTATAGTTATATTTTAAAAACCTTAGCTAGGTCCGATTAATAATATTTATTATATCTCCTTAAGCGAGCTTTTATAGTATATGCTTTAAGCGTTCTTATTGCGGGGTTCCGTAGGGCTCCTTAAAAGTAAAGTAAGGAGTTTAAGCATAGCCGTTTAGATTCTATAATAGTATTAAAGTTCTCCGCTTTAAAAAGCGCGGCTTAAGTAAACGATAAGCTAAACCTTAGTTTATATTAATAAAGTCTTTTTATCTTATTTTATGCTTTTTTTTAAGTAAAAAGCTATAGTTATTACTTTATATTCTTAAAATATATTAATTAAAATAAATATACTACGCTTTATAATATAAAGATAAGGGGATAAGGCGCGGACTAATTACTACTAGTTAAGGCCGGTACTATAAACTAATTACTACTAGTTAAGGCCGGTATTATATACTAATTACTACTAGTTAAGCTAGTATAACGGACTAATTATTATATATAAACGTATATAAGGGTTTAAAAATAGTAAAAAGTTTATTTTTTCTTTTAAGTATAGCTACCTACTTTATACTTAGTTTATTAAGCTAATTTTAAGGATCTTTAACTATACTATTCTTTTATTTATTATTAGTATATAGATAAACCGTAAATATTCTTATAAAATTACTTAATAAACTAAGCGTAAGCTTATTTAAAAACACTATAAACTATAGTTAGGGAAATCCTTTAAATATCCTTAAATATCCCTTAAAAATCGCGGTAAAGTCTATCTTATATTTTCTAAGGTGTTTTTATAGTTAAAAAAGGGTTAAACTATAATTAGGATATCCCGCGGAAATCGTTTAAAAACTACTAGCGGAATCCGCTTAGTAGTTTTTATAGTATTTTTTATACTTAAAAACGTTCTAAACTATAATCGGATAGGCTTTTAAGCCTTTATAGTTATATTTTAAAATTCTTAGTAATGTCCGACCGGTAATATTTATTATATCTCCTTAAGCGAGCCTTTTTAGTACGTGCTTTAAACGTTCTTATTACGGGGTTTTATAAGGCTTTTTTAAAGTAAAGTAAGAAGTCTAAGCATAGCTATTTAAATTTCGTAATAAAATAGTTATTAACTAAGGTTAAAGTAGTAAATTGTTTAAAGCTTAGTAAGTTTCTTAGTTAGATTTATAAAAGTCCTTTTTATAAAGTATGTTTAAAAGAGGCTTTTATAGTATACTATACTTATTTTTAGCCTTTTAAAAGGACTCCCTTTTTTTATCTTACTTAAGGTAGCTTTATATTTTATCTTTATAAGATATTAACTTTCTTAGTAAAATATAAGACTATATAGCGTAGCTACTTAATAAGACCGATCTATTTCTTAAGCTATTAAAGGTTTTATAAGAACGTAATATTCTTTAAGGCTTATATACGTTTATTTATATTTATTAAGCTAATAACGTTTTCTTTAAATATAAAGAGTTAATTAAACGGGTATACTTAAAAGAACTTTAGCTTATATAAGGTAATATTATAGTTATAGAAAGCGCGGAATACTACATTTAAGTATTAAAAGTATTCTTAAGCTCTATTAAAGTAAATAATAATATTATTAATATAAGCTATTATTTATTCTTAGTATTTATAAAACACGTGATTAATAAACCTTTAAACGTATACTAAGGAGTTTTTAAAGCTTATAAGTATTATTAGCGATCTTTTTAGCCCGTAATAGCTTATAACTATAAACCTTTCTTAAGAGTCTTAGTAAACTAAGACTTAATAGAAAAACGACTATAAATTTACTATATTAATAAACCTTTTTCCTTAAAAGCGTTTAATTATATTGCTTTAAAGCAGTATTAAGTAAGCGTTTAAAGTAGTAATAGCGTTAATCCTTAATAGGTTTATAACTACTTATCTTTTTTCCTTCTTATTTCTTATTTATTATCTTTTATACTATTAATACTAGCGCTATAAATAAAGTTAGCTTAAAGACTTATTTTAATTATTCTTAGTTAGTTAGCTAGCTAAATATTATATTTACTACCTTTTTATCCTTATCGCTTTATAGATATAATCTTTATATAACTTATTAGTATTACTATCCTTTTATTAAAAGGATATATATATATTTAAACTTATTTTTATATATTACTCCTTTATCCTTTTAAAGGCGGGGAAACGATTAAAGGATATCTTAAATCTTTAATATCTATTTTAAGTCCTTAGCATAAATCCGGACGCCTTTATTAGTAGTAAGTTTAAGTAGGTTTTTAGTTTAGCCGATTTTAAGGTTATTGTTTACTATAAGATCTTTTTATAAGAAGTTTTTAATAAGGTCTATTTTATCCGGGCTTTCTATAAGGACTTCCGCTAAATAAATAGTAATATTAACCTCTTTATATAGCTAAAACCGCTTATTAAGGTTTATAATTATCCTTACTTTTTAGCTTTAACAAAGTATTAATAGTTCCTTAAAGTAGTTTATTACTATAAAGCTCTTATAATCTTATATTATCGTTTAAGTAAGCTTAAAGTTATTAAGGAAGAATATTATATTATGCCTTAATAGTAATACTTAAACTTATATAAGTAAAGCATAGTAAAAAGTAGCTAAAATTATTATAATAGCTAAGTAAATTACTTATTTATTTATCGCTAGTCTTAACTAAACTATCTTAACTTTAGCTTTAATCTTTTTATAGGCCTTAATTTATAAAACTAATATAAAGTTAATAAGATTCTTTTAATAAAAAACTAAAAAATCTTAGTTAAGTAATATATTAACCGCTAAGCGTTTTATTATTTAAGCGCTAATCTTTACTTTTTCGACCGCGATACTATTATTTAGCCTTCTTAATATATATATAGTAAGTTTTATTAATTTAACGGTAGCCGTTTTTCTTACTCCTTAAATAAGAATTTTTTAAGAGGAGTTTATAGTTATATCTTAAAAGGTCTTTATTAAGTCGGCTTAAATAAAGCTTTAGTTTACCTTAGTGTTTATATAAGCTTTAATACTTATCTTAAGCCTTGCTTTTCCGTAGATTAATAAGTATATATAGGTAAATTATAATAGCTTATTAAGTTTAAATAATTAAATATTAAAAAAAGCTTTAACTATTTAAACGCTTAATAGCTTTTAAATAACTACTTACTATACTAAGCTATATTTCTATATAGTTATATCTTAGCTAAGGTTTAGGGGGTATTTATCTTAAATATATTAATAAAGTTTATTCTTTAAAGAGAATACTTTACTATAAAATATATATACTTTATTAGCTTCTTAAACTAAGTTTATTATTGTATAGATTGCGGTTTCTTTTAAGCTTTTACTAGCGTTTATTAAAGCTCTTTTTATATTATATTCTTCGTTTTTTAAATAATCGTTAATCTTTATTATAGTTCTTTTATTAGTTACGGGGTATACTTAGTTTAGCTTTAATATTAATAAGCGTATAGTCTTTAAGGTTCTTTTTCTTTTAATCTAAAAAACCTTAGCTTATATCCTTAGCTATTTAGTTAAGTTTCTCTCTTAACTTAGTAAACGCTATAAGGCTTATAATATATCCGCCTTATATAAGCGGTTTAAGAATATAACTTATAGTCCCGGTAAGCCCTTAATAAATAGTTAAGGCGTCTTAGATTCTTCTTTAAGTATATATAAGGAATAGTTAATCGGGCCTTACTTTTTTAAACGTTAAACCTATTTCTTTTACGCTAATAAGCACTTTTAAGATCTTTAAGTATATTTAACTTATAGCTAAAGACGAATTTCCTTATATTTAGCTAATAAAGTACGGCCTTAGCTTTATATTATAAGCGCGATATTTAAGACTTAAAGTCGGACCTTATTACTACGTTATTAATAGTAAAGTGCGTTTTATTAAGTGCTTATATTGCTATATTAAAGTAGATTTTAAACCGCTTTAATAAGGCGGAGATCTATTAGCTTCGTTTTATACTAAGCTCGCTAAGCTCTTTTTATTATAGTTCCGAGAGGTCTTTAAAATACTATTCCGCCGCGCTTTCTTAAAAAAGGGAGGGTTATTAAATAGCTAGCTTATCTATATAGGCCTCGCCTTTACTAGCATTTTAGTAAATAAAGTCGATAAAACGGTTTACTTCTTTAAATATATTTACTACGCCTTATAGCGTAAAAATAAAAGGATAAGGCGCGGAACAATTACTACTAGTTAAGGCTAGTACTATAAACTTATTACCGCCGGTTAAGGCTAGTACTATAAGCTTATTACTACTAGTTAAGCTAGTATAATAAACTAATTACCGTATATAAACGTAAATAAAGGTTTATAAATAGTAAAAAGCTTATCTTTTTTTTAAAGCAAAGCTAGCTACTTTATACTTAGTTTTTTAAGCTAGATTTAAAGGCTCTTAACTATATTATCTTATTCTTTATCGTTAATATATAAATAAACTATAAATATTCTTATAGAATTACTTAATAAACTAAGTATAAGCCTAGTTAGAAATACTATAAACTATAGTTAAGGAAATTCTTTAAATATCTTTTAATATTCTTTAAAAATCGTAGTAAAGTTTATCTTATATCTTTTAAGGTGCTTATTTAGTTAAAAATAAGCTAAACTATAATTAAGATATCCCGCGGAAATCCTTTAATATTCTTTAAAAGTACTAGCGGAATCTATTTAGTAGTTTTTATAGTATCTTTTATAGTTAAAAACGTTATAAGCTATAGTTTAATAAGCTCTGAAGTATTTATAGTTATATCTTAAAAACTTTATTAAGGTTTAATTAGTAATATCTATTATATCTCTTTAAGCGAGCTTTTATAGCGCGTGCTTTAAGCGTTCCCGCTATAAGGTTTTACAAAGCTCCTTAAAAGTAAAGTAAGGAGTTTAAGTATAGCTAGTTAGATTTTATAATAACTTCCTTAAGTAAAAGAAAAAAGCTAATATCCTTATTAGTTTAAAGTAAAAATAAAGTAAAGGGGGCGCTTAGTAATAGCTTTATAGTAGCGTTTTTATACTATATTAATAGTATACTATCTTTATTTTTCCGCTAGTCTTTTAGCCTACTTAGCTAGTAGCGGTTAAGTAGCTTAAAATAATAAGTAAACGTCTTTATTATAAGTCTTTATTACCTATTTAGCTATGCGTTTTTTATTTTATTTAAGCAATTAATATATTTAGCTAAAGTTAATAATAAGGTTTCTAACTTTTCTTAAAGCGTACGTTTAAGCGTTTATTAAATAGTAAGGAGTCTTTTTACTAAGGAATATTTATTTTTTTATAGCGGGATATATTATAAGAGATTAGCTTATTTAAGCCTTATCTTAAATTATTATCTTACTTACTCTTTACGCCGTTTTTAATCCCCTGCTAATTTCTCTATACTACTTACTAGCTTTATAAGCCGCCTATAAGCGTGATATTATATCTTACTTACTATTACTATTCTAGCTAGTCCCCGCTTTTTATTATTAAACTCTCCGACTTATTATTCTTTTTATATAGCGCTATTACCTACGCTTTTCCGCCGATTAACGCGTATTTAGCTATTAAAAAGGTATTAAGATAAGGTTAAGTCGTTCCGCTAATTATAATAAAAATAGTTAGTACTAAAATATTAAATACTTATATTCTTACTTAAAAGCGGGTATTAAGGTCTTTAGTAGCTTTAGTACTTAATTCCTTACTTTTAAGGTTTTAAATATATTTAATAGTATTAAAAAACCTTTTTATAGAAAAGGCCTTAAGGGTAAGAATATAAAGCGCGTAGTTAATATAGCTTATAAAGCGGATATTAAACTTTAAAAACTTTATCGCTAAAATAAAGTTAAGTCGCGCTTAAATTCCTTGCGGGCTTATAAGTAAAACTTAGTATAGTTTATAGCTAAGTAAAAACTCTTAATTATTATAATCTTATTGCTAGAATATAGTCCCGCGAAGCTAGGCCTATAAAGAAATATATTAGTTACTATAAATAGCCTTTATAAGATCGTGCGGCGAAATATATCGCGAGCTTAGTTATTACTATTTACTTTAATTAAGGAAAGGCGGCGGATAGACGATAATAAGGCGCTTATATACCTTTATATAGCTAAGCTAAGCGTAGTAGCTAAGGGGAAAAGCGTATACTAAGTAAGACTAAAAAGGTCTTTAAAGCTTATAGTAGCTATAAGCTAAAAGGGGGACTCCGTTATATAAGCTAAACTATATATAAAGCAAAATAGAGTTTTTACTATAATAGCTTAAGATACTATTATAAACCTAGCTACGAACTAATTAAGCTAAGCCTTAAATATATAGTTAAGAACAGCGCGGATATTATTTTAGTCGTTTAGCTAAAGCGGGTTTCCGCTAGCTATAATAGCTACTAAAATTCTTAAGACTATAATAAGGTTAGCTAGCCTAAGAGCGTTAAGTATTAACTAGTTATTTTACTAATAAAGGTTTTTAGCTACGCTTTAAAAAATATATAGGCGGCGGGGGCTTTTAAGCTATAAGAGCTAAGTAAAAAGTATAGTTAAGTTATAATAAAATCGGCCGTTAAGACTATATAATAGTATAAGGCTAATAGGTAAGTTATTAAAGTTAAGCGTTTAAAGAAGGTAGTATAAGTTATCTTTTATAGTATTATAATTTAAGTTAAGCTTATCGGCTTAAGCGCGGTTATAGAAAGCGGCGTAAGTTTATATAAAAGCTTAAACTTAAAGGTTTTAGCTTTTATTAAAAGACTTAAAGCTATAAGGTATAGCTACCTTATTTTTATATAGCTTAAGCGTTTATTTATATTCTTTATATTAAAGGTATAAGGGCTTATATAAAAGTAGGCTAAAAAGGTAGTTATAAAATAACTAGTCTTAGTTATAAAAGACGTTAAATAATAGCGGGACTTAAAATAAGAGTATAAAGATTATAAACTTAAGGTAAAAAAGGCTATATATATAAGAGTAAGTAAAGTGCGGCGGGCTAAGGCCGGCGGCTAAGAGAAGTATAGTTATAAAAAAAGGGAAAAAAAGGAAAAGGGTTAAGCGGTAAAAAGAATTTAAATAAGTATACTATAAGGCTAAAAAGGCCTTATTACTTAAAGTAAATAGCGGCGTATTATTATTAAAATAACTAATTACTTTAAGCGGGGTAAGTTATAGTTTCTTATAAGTTATAATAGCCTTTAAGTTTTATACTTAAGCTTAACCGCTTAATTCTCTTAGCTAGAGAGTTTTATATAAAGTTATAAAAGCTACTTATTATACTTTTATTTAAACTACTTAAGTAGCTAACTCCTTTTATATTTTCTTAAAGGCTTTTATAATCTTTAGTAAAAAGACTGTTTTTTATTTACTTATAAGTTATTGCTACTTAGCTAGCCTTTTTACGCTATAAGAAACTCTTTTTATAGCTTTTCGCTACCTTTTTTTATTATATAACCTTATAAGATTTATTAAACTTTATATTTATTAAAGTAAGGCGTCTTTTTATCTTAAATTAGCCTTAAGCGTAAAGCTAGCTTATTTACTAGCTATAGTTTTACTATTAAAACGACTAAATAGATATTAAAGAACCCTTTTATATTTAACTAGTATATAAGCTATCTTACTTTAGCAGTAACTTTAAATATCTTAATATATTTCTTTTTAAGTTTCGCCGGTTTACTATCTATAATAAATTAACTTTTACTAAGCTATAGCTAAACTTAATCGCCGGGCTTAAATTTTTATAAGTAGTATTTCTTATTATATTTATCCTTTATAGCAGCTTAAGTATAGGTAATAGCTAACCTAGCTTTTTTTATAAGACTTCTTAGTTTTATAGATATAAGTATTTATTTAGAAACTTAAGACTATCGTTTATTCTTATCTTTATAATAAGCTCGCTTAAAGCTATATAAATTATAAAGGAGAAGGAGTTATTAAGCTTAAACTAAAAAGCTATTAGTATATTAATTTAGTATTAGTCCGGGAAATCGGCGGTAACGAATTATAGCGAGATTTTTATAGTTTAGTTTCGCTTTTTTAATAAGCTATAAGTTTAAAAGTGTAAAGCAGTAAATATAAAAAGCTTTAATTTAAAGGCTTACTATAAAGTCCGCTAAAATACTAAAGTAAACTTTATATCTTAGTTGAAAATTATCCCTTTTAAAATCCCTTAGTTACTATAAAGTAGCTTAGTATATAACGCTTATAGTTAATCTTTTACTATAAACTAGTTATTGCTTAAAATAAGGAGATAAATCTTTAAAAGTTTATTAATTATAGTTAGTAAAGTATTAAAGAAGTTCTTTATAAGATCTTTTTATAAGGATTATTTAGCTTAAACTATTAAGAGCTTAGTAATAAAGTTTATCGCTATTATATAGTATAAAACTAGCGGGCTTTAAATCGGGATAAGCTATATTAGCGTTTTACTTTAATTAGTTTAGTTATAATAATAAGCGTTATAGCTATTTATAACTTAGTTTATATATTGTTAAGGTGTAAATCCGCTATATCTGCTATATACGTTAATTATCCGACTATGTAATAACTAGCGCGCAATGTTTTTATATAGTCGGATAGATAGACATTTTATAGTTATAAGCCCGGCTTCCGCGCAGCACCTTATTCGATTCCCGATAGAGGCATAGGTTTTTTACCTTAGTATATACGCGGGTTTTTTACTATCGTATCTCTTATACCGGGTATATCGAGATAGGGAGGCTGTTAAGGTGCAAATCCGCTATATCTGCTATATACGTTAATTATCCGACTATGTGATAACTAGCGCGCAATGTTTTTATATAGTTAGACAGATAGACATTTTGTTATATTTACTAAGCTATAAGATTAAGAAGCCTTTAAATAAATCTTATTATATATATATATAGTTAGTATAAAAATATTTAGTATAAGCGTTTGTTACGATTTCCTTAGTATAGGTCTTAAGGATATATAGTCTTTAACGTTTATTATTTTCTATAAAGTATAATAACCTTTATAATTAAAGAAATAAGAGTTTAAAGATACTATCTTTCTTACTAAGTTATATAATAATTTTTACTTACTATATATCCTTTTTATATCTATAAATTATTTTTTAGCGGAGTAGTAATTAAATTAATGCTTTTATATAAAGGAATATATAGTTAGTTATCTTATTTTCCTAAATACGTTTTAATTCCCCTTTTTAGTTTAAGAATACCTACTTATTATCTTAGTATAGTAAACGTAAAAAGGCGTCTAGTATAACGTTTTTAACGCTTAAGATATAGTATACTTTAAGCGGGAACTAGCTTAAGTATTAAAAAGCGAGGACTAGCTTATTATTAGATTTTATACTAGTGAAAAATAAGGAGCTTTAGTATATAATTCTATAAGTGCTTATATAATTAGTAAGGATAACTACTTATAGTATTTTTATAGATAGTATTATAATATATAACTTATAGACCGCTTATATTAAACCGGCTACTTTAAGCTTTATAAGCTAGTATTAAGGCTCTTTGCTTTAAAGGGCGCGGCTTAAGTAAATAATAAGCTAGACCTTAGTTTAAGTTAATAAAGTCTTTTTATCTTATTTTATACCTTCTTTTTAAGAAAAAGCTATAGCCGCTACTTTATATTCTTAAGACGTATAAATTTAAATAAATAGTTATTAAGCGGGGTTAAAGTCGTAAATCGTTTAAAGCTTCTTAAGGTTTTTAATGAAATTTATAAAGGCTTTTTCCTTTTTTAAAGTAAGCTAAAAAGCGGCTTTCGCGGTATATTATGCTTATTTTTAGCTACTTAAAAAGACTTTTTTTCTTATCTTACTTAAAGTAGCTCCGTTATTCGTGTTTATAAAACGTTAACTTTTTTAGTAAAATATAAGACTATATAGTATAGCTATTTAATAAGACTAATCTATTTCTTAAGCTATTAAGGTTTTTTTAAAACAGGATATCTTTTAAAGCTTATACGTATTTATTTATATTTATTAAGCTAATAGCGTTTACTTTTAATCTACAGAGTTATATAGATAAGTACGCTAAGGACTTTAGTCCGGATAAGGTAATATTATAGTTATAGAAAGCGCGGAATACTACTTTTAAGTATTAAAGGTATTCTTTAGCTATATTAAAATAAATAATAATATTATTAATATAAGCTACCGCGTATTCTTAATATTTATTAAGAACGTTACTAATAAACCTTTTAACGTATACCGGGGAGTTCTTAAAGATAATAAGTATTATAAGCGATCTTTTTAGCTTATAACAGCTTCTAACTATAAACCTTTCTTAATAGTTTTAGTAAACTAAAAACTAATTAAAAAACGATTATATATTTACTATATTAATAAACTCTTTTCCTTTAAGGTATTTAATTATATTACTTTAAAGCGGTATTAAGTAAGCGTTTAAAGTAATAATAGCGCTAATCCTTTATTAGTCTATAACTACTTATTCTTTTTCCTTTTTATTTACTATCTTTTATATTATAAATACCGGCGCTGCGAATAAAGTCGGCTTATAAACCTCTTTTAATCGTTCTTACTTAATTAGCTAGCTAAATATTATATTTACTACCTTCTTATTCTTATCGCTTAATAAATATAATCTTAATACGACTTATTAGTATTGCTATCCTTTTATTAAGAGAATGCGTATATATTTAAACTTATTTATATATATTACTCCTTTATATTTTTAAAAGTAAGAAAACGATTAAAGGATATCTTAAGCCTTTAATATATATTTTAAGTCCTTAGTATAAATATAAACGCCTTTATTAATAGTAAGTTTAAGTAAGTCTTAAGTTCGGTTAATGTTAAACTAATAGTTTGCTATAAGATCTTTTTATAAAAAGTCTTTAATAAGGTTTCTTTTATCTAGGTTTTCTATAAGAACTTCCGCTAAAAGAATAGTAATATCGACCTCTTTATATAGCTAAAACTACTTATTAAGATTTATAATTATCCTTACTTTTTAGCTTTAGCAGAGTATTAATAGCTCCTTAAAATAGTTTATTACTATAAAGCTCTTATAATACTATATTATTATTTAAGCGAGCTTAAGGTTATTTAAGAAGAATATTATATTATACCTTAATAGTAGCGCCTAGACTTATATAAGTAAAGCGTAGCTAAAACTAGCGAGAATTGTTATAGTACTTAAGTAGATTACTTATTTATATATTGCTAGTTTTAGCTAGACTATTTCAACTTCGGCTTTAATCCTTTTATAAGCCCCGATTTAAAAGACTAATATAAAGTTAATAAGGTCTTTTTAATAAAAAACTAAATATTCTTAGCTAAATAATATATTAGTTACTAAGCGTTTTACTATTTAAGCGCCGATCCTTACTTTTAAGACTATAAGGCTACTATTTAGCCTTTTTAGTATATATATAGTAAATTCTACTTATTTAATAGTAGCCGTTTTTCTTACTCCTTAAATAGAAATTTATTAAAAAAAGTTTATAGTTATATTTTAAAAGGTTTTTATTAAGTTAGCTTAAAAAAGGCTTTAGTTTACCTTAGTATTTATATAGGCTTTAATGCTTATCTTAAGTCCTTCTTTTCTAGAAATTAGTAAGCGTATATAAGTAAATTATTATAGCTTATTAACGCTTAATAGTTTAATATTAAGAGAAGCCTTAACTATTTAAACGCTTTATAGTTTTTAAATAACTACTTATTATACTAAGCTATATCTTTATATAATAACGTCTTAGCTAAAGTTAAGGGGGTATTTATCTTTAATATATTATTAAAGTTTATTCTTTAAGTAAATTTGTTTACTATAAAATCTATATATTTTATTACCCTCTTAAACTAAGCCTATTATAATATAAATTGCGGTTTCCTTTAAGCTTTTATTAGTATTTATTTAAGCTCTTTCCGTATTATACTCTTTGTCCCTTAAATAGTTATAAATCTTTATTATAGTTCTATCTTTAATTATAAGGTATACTTAGTTTAGCTTTAGTATAAATAAGTATATAGTCTTAAAAGTCTTTTTTCTCTTAAGCTAAAAGACTTTAGCTTATATCCTTAGCTATTT
The DNA here is from genome assembly GCA_027405785.1 of Ophiocordyceps robertsii. Taxonomy (NCBI): domain Eukaryota; kingdom Fungi; phylum Ascomycota; class Sordariomycetes; order Hypocreales; family Ophiocordycipitaceae; genus Ophiocordyceps; species Ophiocordyceps robertsii. The sequence continues at coordinate 2,092 of JAPEBW010001484.1, read as the reverse complement.
AAATAGGTTTCTTCTTAAACTTAGTAAACGCTATAAAGCTTATAATATATCCGCTTTTACTAAGCGGTTTAAAAACATAACCCGCGGTCTTAGCAAGCCCTTAATAAATAGTTAGAGCGTTTTAAACTATCTTTTAAGTATATACAAGGTATAGCTAGTTAGTCCTTACCTTTTTATAAGTTAGACTTATTTCTTTCGCGCTAGTAAGTACTTTTAAGATCCTTAAGTATATTTAACTTATAGCTAAGGAAGAATTTCCTTATATTTATTAATCTATTTATTAATATTCTTATTTTTTAGTAAATAGTATAAATATTCTTATAAATAAACTTTTAGCTTTTAATTAATTACTATAATTAAGTAGTTTAGTTAATAAAGCGCGGCCTTAGCTTTATATTATAAGCGCGATATTTAAAACTTAAAGTTAGACTTTATTACTATATCTTTAATAGTAAAGTGCTTTTTATTAAGTGCTTATATCGATATATTTAAGCGGATTTTAAACTGTTTTTATAAGGTAGAGATCTATTAGCTTAGTTTAATGCTAAGCTCGCTAAGGTTTTCTTATTGTATTTTTAAAAGGTCTCCGGAATACTATTCCGCCCCGCTTCTTTAAAGGAAGTAAGGTAATTAAATAGCTAATTTATATTTATAAGCCTTACTTTTACTAGTATTTTAGCGGATAAAGTTAATAAAACGGTTTACTTCTTAAAATATATTAGCTTTATTATCTTCTTAGACTTTATAAAAAGATACTTTTAGCAGTCTTAATAAGTTAAATATCTTTATATCCTTAGCTTATAGTTAAGGTTTTTTTTAAGGCTTAATAAATATTTCTTTTTTTTTAGTGCTTAAAGAAAACTAAGGAATTATTTATTTAATAATATTACTATTTTTATTAATAGGCTTAAAGCTATACTTAGCTTTAATATCTATATACTAAATATAAATAGGTTTAGCTTATTTATAGTATTGCTTACTACGTCTTTATTACTTATTATTAAGGTCTTAGTCTTAATACTCTCGCTAAGTACTTAACCTTTTATTTTATATATATCTCGGAATCCGGTATATTATAAGGCCTTAAGCGTAAAAGGCTTATTTTTATTAATTAAGAGTCCCGAAAACGCTTTAGTTAGTGCGGCTATAGCGGATAAAGCTAAATAGCGATACTAAACTAAGGAACTACTAAGTATCCTTTAAGGCGGATTTTTAGTTAAGGCCTATAAACTAAACTTTATTAATAGTATATAGTAAAAATATCTGCTAAGCTTATCGTCTTAAGGAAAAAGTAGCTTTATTATAGGCTTAATCTAAAAGGTATTAAATAAGTAAAGAGCTAAAACGTCTTAAGGTTAGCTTATCTTTACTTTTTTTATTTAAAGAATAATTAATCTATTAAAGTAATACTAAATTTAGTTTACTTAATTATATAAGTTTTATTATTTTATAGTTTATCTTATATTAATATTTTAAAAGTAAATTACCTTTTAAAAGGCGGTAGTTTTAGCTTCGCTAAGTAAGACTTATTTTACGTTTTATTTAGCTTTATAAGCTATAATAATATAATACCTTAAAAAAGAGTAAAGGAGATTATTAAACCGGTATACTTAATAAGCTATAGCCTTTTCCGCTTTTATAGCTTACTTATTTTAAAGTTTTATTATAAGCGTATTAAAAAAAAGGTGCTTATTATTAAGGTTAGACTTAAAGGCTAATAAAAGCTTCTTATTAATAAAAATATTATTTAATATCTAACTTCTTATAAAATAAGTGCTTAATCGTATACTATAACTACTTTTAGTTTAGCGGATATTTTAAGGATTTCCGTTTAAATAAGAAAGAATTCTTACTATTTACTATATCTTATAGTATAAGGATAAGGGGATAAGGCGCGGACTACTTACTACTAGTTAAGCTAGTACTATAAACTAATTACTACTAGTTAAGGCCGGTATTATAAGCTAATTATTATTAATTAAGCTAATATAATAAACTAATTACTATATATAAACGTATATAAGGGTTTATAAATAGTAAAAAGCTTATCTTTTCTTTAAAGTATAGTATAACGGAAACCCTATTCTATTAG
>JAPEBW010001483.1:0-23460 GCA_027405785.1 Ophiocordyceps robertsii | reverse complement strand
CGGTAATGTTCGTCGTATCTCCTTAGGCGAGCCTTTATAGTGCGTGGTCCGGGCGTTCCTATCGCGGGGTTCCGTAGGGCTTCCTTAAGAGTAGAGTAAGGAGTCCGGGCGTAGCCGTTTAGATTCCGTAACATTATCTTAACGTTTTATTATAAGCGCGTTAAGGAAAAAGTGCTTATTATTAAGGTTAAACTTAAAGGCTAATAAGAGCTTTTAACTAAAGAAAATATTGTTTAGTATTTAACTTCTTATAAGATAAGTGCTTAATCTTATAATATAATTACTTTAAGCTAAGCGGATATTTAAAGGATTTTTATTTTAATTAGTAGGAATTATTACTATTAACTACGCTTTATAGTATAAGAATAAGAGGATAAAGCGCGGATTTATTACTCTTAGTTAAGGCTAGTACTATAAACTTTTTACTATTAGTTAAACTTAGTACTATAAACTAATTACCGCTAATTAAGCTAGTATAATAGACTAATTACTATATAAAAATATATATAAAGGTTTATAGATAGTAAAAAGCTTATCTTTTCTTAAAAGTATATTTAGTTATATTTTATTTTATTCTTTAGGATAATTTTAAGGATCTTTAATTATATTATCTAGCTCTTTACTATTAGTATATAAATATACTATAAATATCCTTATAAAATTACTTAATAAACTAAGTATAAGCTTAGTGAAAAATACTTAAAACTATAATTTAGGAAATCCTTTAAATATCCTTAAATATCTTTTATAAATCGTAAAAAGTATATCTTATATCTTCCGGAGTATTTCCTTAGTTTAAAATAAGCTAAACTATAGTTAAGATATCCTACGAAATTCCTTAAATATCCCTTAAAAATACTAGCGGAATCCGTTTAATAGTATTTATAGCGTCTTTTATAGTTAAAAACGTTAAAAACTATAGTTAAATAGCCTCCTTAAGTATTTATAGTTTTATCTTAAAAACCTTAGTAAGGTCTGCTTAGTAATATTTATTGCGTTTTTTAGGCGAGCCTTCGTTGCGCGTACTTTAAGCGTTTCCGCTATAAGGTTTTGTAAAAGCTTTTTTAGAGCTAAGTAAGGAGTCCGGGCGTGTCCGCCTAAATTCTATAATAATAACTAAGTAGTAAAGCCTTTATTTCCCTATTTTAGTAGGTATTTCACAGCCTATATATAATAAGAAGAAATTTAAAATAAAAAGGGAAATATTAAATAGTTGTATTAATAATAAAAAGAAATAAATAGTGTTTATTAAAAAGGAAGTTTTTAAAAAATCTATATACTTAAGAGTAAATAGCCTTTAGTTTAAATATATCTAAAATATTAAAAGAAGCCGTAAGGAGGCTAAATTAAAAGGAAGCCTTAAAGAAGCTTATACTACTACTAGTATTAATACTACTATTATTATTAGTATTATTTTAAGGAATACAATTAGGGAAAAAATATTATATACTTCTTTAGGTTAAGTCCTAAAAAGAGGGAAGCCTTAGATAGCATTAAATAGCTATTTTAAGTAAAGGTCTATAGAAAGCAAATAAAGGTTTATAATATTAATAGGTTAAAGCTACTTTTAAATTTAAGGAAGCTTTATTTTAGTAGTAATTTCATTAGACTATTTACAACTTATTAGTTTAAGTGAATAAAGTTAATAGTAAATATATTTTAAAAGAGTTCTTATTTAAAATAGAAGTTATAGATTATAATATACTTAAAGGCCGTTTTAACCTTTAGGATTTCTAATATAATAAAGCGTATAATCTATTAATTATTATTAATTATTATAAGGATTTACATATTTAGTTTAAAAAAGATACTAAAATAACGTGTAAAATTAAAATAAGTTCTTTTACTATATTTAAAAGAGCTAAAAGCTTTACTTTTATAAACAAGGTAGTTATAAAATATTGCTTTTTAGTAAACTAAGCAATAAGTCTATTAAAAAAGCTTATAACGTGTCTTTATCTAGACTTTTTAGTCTCTAGGTTATCTATAAAGGCTATATCTATATAAGTAAGTAGCTTTAAGTTTTTAGTTTTAGAAAACTAAATACTAAAATAGTATAAAATATAAAAGTAGGAAAAAAAGAACTTTACTAAATATATATATTCCCGCGAGCGATTTTATATAAATTTTACGAGTGTATTTAAAGCTCTAAATATATTTAGTCTTTTAAAAATTGCTAAAAGATTTAAAAACCTTATAAACAAGGAGGAATAGAAGGTTTGTTTCTTAAAAAGCAGCGGCTAAATAATTTTCTAAAGTCCTAAAAATAAAAATAAAGAATCTTTCGAAATAAAAAGCCTAAGGATATATATATTACGTACTTTATTAAAACTATTAGTTTTTAATTATATATAGTCTTAAAAAGAAAGTAAAAGTACTATTATTAATAAGGGAATACGTCTTTAAAAAATAAGATATAAAACCTTTACCTTTTTTAAAAAATATAAAAATAATATTGTTAATATAAATAAATAAGGATAAAATTTATTATAAAGATATAAAGTTTCTTAAGGCACTATTAAAGCTATAAGGGAATTACGGTTAAAGAAGGCCTTTTTCGCTATAAGAATAGTTATTAGTAAAGTATATAAAGGGCTTTTACTAGCCGTAATATATATCCGTATATTTTAAATCTATTAAAGAAATAAATATATCGCTTTTTATTAAAGTCTTAATTAGTAAACATATTAAAAGTATTAAGAGACGAAGTCTTAAGGTTAAACTTTGCTGTTAAAGTTATAAGAATATAAAAACTCCTTATTATTAAAGTAGGTATATAAGTCTTTTTATTATTTTAAAGTTATAAGTCTTTACGTATATAAAAGCAGGCTTTCAATCTTTATATATACTTATACTAATTATATTTATAAGGACAAACCTAATCTAAAAGCAAAGGTAAAGTTATTGCTAATATTTAAAGCGTATAATTAAAAACGAAGGTTTTTTTTAAAATAAGGATTTCTACTTTACCTTTCCGGCTTTTTCGAATTCTTTACTAAAATAATATATTGCTAAGTCTAACTAAAAACAAGGTAATGCTAATAAGAATTTATTATATTTCTTCTATTTCTAAAAAGGATAAAATAAAGCATTAAATATAATTAATAAGAGCTATAAAGAAAGTAGTAATTAAAAAGCAGTAAAAGCACTATAGTTTCTTATAAATTAAGAAGCTTAAAAAGGTCTTAAAATAAGCTCTTAAGGATCCTTTATATTTTTTAAGTTTAGTATATCTTCTATTACGGGAATATTAGTAATTATGCTATTAAAATTAAAGCTTTAAAGCGGACGGCTTAAAAACTTAATTTTAAAGATATTATATATTATACTTTCGTCGAAAAAACTATTATCGGAAAGCGCCTTTATAAGGCTCTTTAATAGTATATTTTGCGTACTTATAGATTTAAGTTCCGGCGAGGAATCTTAAGTCGAAAGCTGCGTAGAAATAAATAGAATTAACTTCGTCGTTTTCCTTATGTTTAACGTTTAAATATTAATACTTTAAAAATCGTTAGATATAGTATAAATAGAATTTATTATATATAGTTTAAATAAGTCTTTATTTAATTACTATAAGGTCCTACGTAGGTGCTATCTTTATAAAGAAAAACTACTTATAAAAAGTAATTTCTTATACTTTTAAAACATTTTATTAAAAAGGTATGAAAATTTAATAGATAATAGTAAAATTATAGCTAACTAAGTAGCTGATCTTTACATATTTTTCAAGCTTAAGGTCTTTTTTTACAGTACTTTTAAGAGCTTTTATTATTTTAAAGTAAGCTTTATATCCGTAAATAAAAATAATAATAAAAAAAGATTTCTCTTATTATTCTTAGTAAGCTAAGGTTATATTTTTTCGAAAAGGAAAGTTTAAAGTCCTTAAAAAGACTTTTTAGAGGTCTTTAAAAGAAGAAGGTAGCTATTTTTTAAGATTTCTCGCAAAAGATTAATAAATTAATTTAAAGAAATTCGTATTATATAGGCCTTTATAGAAAATAAACCCTTAGCACGCTTTGTAAAGCCGTTTTAAGCGAGTATATAACGGGCTAAAAGTTTTATTATCTTTTATTATATAATAAATTCTTAATATTTTTTCTATACGGCTTTATTATTCTCCTTATAAATTTTAAAAATAGTAAGGTTAAATTGCTTTAGTTTAAAGCTTGAAAAGCTAATATAGCAGTTAAGAAGCTATTTTAATATTTCATTTAAAAGGGTATAGAAGAAAATTAAGTTAATAAATTTAGTTTAAATAAAGAAAGCAACCTTTTTATATTATAAAATTCCTAGACAAAAAAAGGTTATAAGAAATCTAATAAAAAGGCCTTATAGCTTTAATAGCTAGTTATTATTAAGGTATAATTCTCTTGACTTTTTTAAGCTTATAAGGCTTATAGTTAAAGATAGTAGAAAATATAAGGATAGCTAGACCTTAAGTAAAAAGGGTTTTTTATAACGCCTGCTAATTAAAGTGCCTTAGGTTTTTATACTTAAGTTAAAAGAAAAAAAGAAAAAAAAAGGAATAGTTATAAGTTCTTTTTTTTAATAAAAGCTAAAAAAAAACGTTAATATAAAGAAAAAGCTACTTTAATTTTATTATACTTTATAACGTATTAACTATATAATAGCTATATTATATAAACTTTCTTAGTAGTAGTAAAAATACAATTAGTTTAAAAACTTTAGTAGATTTTATTTATTATAGTTTTAGTAAAAAGGTAATACTAATAAAAAGGGTTACTATAAAAGTATCATAGAACTTTAGATATAAGCGTTCTAGCTACTCGTATATTCGTATATAAGATATTACTATATAAACGATAATTACTATCTTAACCCTTAACTAAGACTGGGGTAAGATCTTTAAGCTTTATAGTATTATCGCACTATTTTACTATAGCTAATAGTAGTAGTTCCTTTAGCGTAAGTTCGATTCCTATATATAAAAGTAGACTTAAAAGTCTATATAGAAATAAGCTCCCCTTAGGCGCGCGTAGTAATATAAGCGTGTATAGCTTTTAGCTACCGGCTTAATAAACTAAGGAGGTCCTATTTTATAAATAATAATAACGTTATCGTTTTTCCTTTTAAGGCGGCAATTATTATAAAACGTAAGATATAAGCGTTCCGGCGACTAATATATTAATATATAAGATATAAGTATATAGACGATAATTACTATTTTAACCTTTAACTAAGGCTAAGGCGAGACCTTTTAGTAGTATAGTATTATTAAAATGTTTCTTTATAGTAAAAAGTAACGTTATTTAACTAAAATAATCCGGTAGAAATTTTTATAAAGATAAAAATATACTTAAAGATTTAAGACTTTTTAAATCTTATAAAGGTTAAGGCTTATATTAGTATATACTACGGAAAAACAGAATAATTATACCGCACTATTAAAAGGTCTCGCCCCGGCCTTAATTAAGGGTCGGGACGCTAATTATTATCTATATACTTATATCTTATATACCGACATATAAGTAGCCGGGACGCTTATATCTTACCTTCCGTAATAATTGCTATCTTAAAAGGAAAGACGATAACGTCCTCGTTATTTATAAGACGGGACCTCCTTAGTTTATTAAGCTAGTAGCTAAAAGCTACGCACGCTTATATTATTACGCACGCTTAAGTAAGCCTTATCTCCGTAAAGACTTATAGGTTTACTTTCTCGCGCGAGGATCGAACCTATGCTAAAGGAATTGCTACTATTTGCTACGGAAAAATAGTGCGATAATACCGCACTACTAAAAGGTCTCGCCTTAGCCTTAGTTAAGTGTCGGGATGCTAATTATCGTCTATATGCTTGTATTTTATATACTGATATATAAGTAGCCGGGACGCTTATATCTTACGTTCTATAATAGTATATAATTTAAAAGGCGGTCTTAAGTGTTATAAATATACTTATTTAATTTATAATAAAGAATAAATAAGTTTTTTAATAAGTATATTTATATAAGTACTTATATTATAATAAGAAGGGCCGTTTTAGCTGCGGCTATAGTTTATACTAATATACTTTTAAAATCCGGGTTTTCTTAGTATTTAAAATCCGATTAAAGATTTATAGATTTAAAATTCTTAGCTTTATAAAAAGCGTTGTAAACTAAGGCTTTATTATAAAAAATAGTAAGGAATTTGTTAATAGATATCTACAATTTCTTATTTCGTTTTCAGCCGTTTAATTATATTTTTTCGTTATAATAAAAGCAATCTACGTAATAATACTTTTTTTTATAAAAGTAAAAAGGTTAAAAAAAGATAAAGAGGAAAAAAAGGAGTAGCTTTAAAAAGTATTAAAGGAAGGAGATTTTGATTTCTTCGTAGATTTCGGAGCTTATTGCCTTTGAAAAATCTCTAAAATTTTAATACCGTTTAAAAAGGTCTCTTACTACCCTTTTTTATCTTTTTTCTCTTTATTATTTCTTTAGTTAGTTTAGTAATTAGTAAAAGACCTATTAAGGCTAAAAGTAGGTTTTAAAAAGCGTTATATAAAGGGTAGGCTTTATACTTCGAAAAGCTATATTCGTTTTATATTTAAAAAGGCTTGTTATTAGTTTATAATCTAAGTAACTAAATTAGTTTTATCCGGCGAATATAAAATCCTTTAAATGTTTATAAGAACTTCTTTTTTTTTTTATAAAGAGAGCTATACTGATTTTTATAATAAAGAACGCTTATTAAAAATATTATAAATATTAACTATTGTAAAATAGTAATTTCTAATATTTCCTATAATATATTATTAAAGGTTAAAAAGGCTTTTTACGAGTCTTTATAACTTTATAATTTAGCTTAGTACTTTAAGTAAAAAAGCTTATAGGTTTTTAAATTCTTAAAAAAAAGGTTAAGAATTATTTTTACTTAAGAGTTTACTTATAAAACTAAGGGTTCCTTAAGAAGCCGTAAAAAAACCTTTTATAAGGCAACTATAAGATTAATTTCATTTTAAGTTTTATAAGAAATAGCGTATTTTTATATAGTAAAAGTAAAACGATCTTAGTTAAAAAGGCTATAAAGAATAAGTCTTTTTAAAGGGCTTATAAGTTGTTTTAAATTAATTAAAAAGAAATTAAGGCGGTGTAAATAAGGGTGCCTTTATAGCTAATTTCCTATAAGGAGAGCGATTTTTACTCTTAAAGGGCGTAATTAACTAGTAAGAGCATATTAAAAGAAAGGTGCTATAATAATTAATGTTTCCTATAAAAAGCAAACAGATCTAAAGTTATAACTATAAAATATAAAAGAGACTTATTAAAAGCTTTTAATAAGAAAGTAATTTTATATAAAGAATTAGCTTATAAATAAAAAGTAAAAGTAAGTAATTAAATAGTAAAGCTCTTATTCTTTTATTTTAGTAGCTATTTAATAGCCTATATAAAATAAAAGGTAATTTAAAATAAGGAAGGAAATAATAAATAGTTTATTAAATAATAACAAATAAGAAATAGTCCTTATTAAAGGGAAGGTTTATAGAAGGTTTAAATACTAAAGGATAAATAGCCTTTAGTTTATATATAGCTAAAATATTATAAGAAGCTTTAAAAAGCCTAAAATTAAAAGAAGTTTTAAGGAGCTTTATACTACTCTTAATATTACTACTACTGCTATTATTACTACTCCTACTATTATTATTACTACTACTACTACTATTATTACTACTATATTAAAGAATACAATCGAGGAATAAATATAATATTTATTAGGACTATAAATAGTACGTAAATAAGTACTTTATAAAGGAGTAAAATATACTTTATAATAGCGTATAAGCTTAATATAGCAAAAATAGTACATAATATAAATACGTTAAAATATATATTAACTCTGCTATATAATTTTGTTTATTATATAAATCTTTTACCTTATATAACGTATATATAATCAATATATAAGTAAAGAAGGAAAAGGTATCTTTAGAGACTATAAGCGGGATTTTTAAGATTTATATTATGTCGCCGCAATACTTAATGTTCTTTATAAATTCAATTCTTAGGCTTACTAAGATAATATAAGCTTATATTTAGACGTTAGTTTACTATACGAGGTTTTGCTAAATAAAAGACCTTTTCTTAAGTTACTAAAGTTACTTATAGCCTATAAGTTATCTAAAATAAAAGGCCTTGGTACTTATTTACTTAAATTAAAATGTTAACTTTTATATATATCTATCTTAGCTATTTCTTTACTTTTTAATCTATTTTTCATACTTTTTTAATCACCTTACTCGCGGCTAGTTACTTAATTTATATTGCGATTACTAAGCTTTTTTACTTACTCTTAATAAGGTATACGGTTAATAATATAATTTAATCTACTACTTTTTTAGCGCCGCCTATAAAAAAGCTATTAAAGATAATAGTCCTTAGCTTTTTTAGCTTATTATAATATAGTTTATTAAGGCTTTTAAAGGTGCCTCGGGGTATATAAAGACCGGCTTTTTTAAGCCTTAAAAGACTTTTATTAAACGTTTTTTAACTGCTATAATATAATTTTAGTATAGCGTAGTAAAAATACGAATAAAAGCATTAATTAAATAACTTTAGCTAAGTTTAAAAGATAGTGCTTTTTAAATAATAAAATACCTTAAGGTATTTCACTTTAACTATAAGTATTAACTACCTTTTAATAATAATAGCTTACTAACAATTAAAGTTTAAGCGCTGCTTTTTAAGACTTAATATAATAAGACTTTAGTTTAAAAGCAAAAATCTATAAAAGGAAACTTTACCTTCTTTAGTAATAATAATAAAGAAAACGTAGTAATAAGTAAGTTTTTTTTAATGATTTCTATTACTAAATAACTATTTACTAATAATTAAGTAATAAATCCTACGTTTAAGGTTTTTAAGGTTTTTTCTACGCTTTATAATATAAAAAGAAGGGGATAAGGCGCAAACTAATTACTACCGGTTAAGACTAGTACTATAAACTAATTACTGCTAGTTAAGGCTAGTACTATAGACTAATTACTACTAGTTAAGCCGCTATAATAAACGAATTACTATATATAAGTATATATAAAGGTTTATAAATAATAAAAAGCTTATTTTTTCTTTAAAGTATACTTAGCTACTTTATACTTAGTTCTTTAAGTAAATTTTAAGAATCTTTAACTATACTATCTAGCTATTTATGATTAATATATAGATAAACTATAAATATCCTTATAGAATTACTTAATAAACTAAGTATAAGCCTAGTTAGAAATAATAACAACTATAGTTAAAGAAATCCTTTAAATATCTTTAAATATCCCTTAGAAATCGCGGTAAAGTCTATCTTATATTTTTAAGGTATTTCCTAAGTTAAAATAGGCTATACTATAGTTATAATATCTTAAGGAAACCCTTAAATATCCTTTCAAAATACTAGTAAAGTCTATTGAATAGCTTTTATAATTTTTTTATAGTTAAAAACGTTATAAACTATAAGTAAATAGCTTCTTTACGTATTTTTAGTTATATTTTAAAAACCTTAATAAGGTCTGCTTAGTAGTATTTCTTATGTTTCTTAAGCGAGCTTTTATAGCGCGTGCTTTAAGCGTTTGTATTATAAGGTTTTATAAAGGCTTTTTAAAAGCCAAGTAAGAAGTTTAAGCATAGCCGCTTAAACTTTATAGTAACTCCTTAAAGTAAAAAAGAAAGACTAATATCCTTAATAGGTTAAAGTAAAAAAAAGGGTAAAATAAGGCGCTAAGTAATAGCTTTATAATATACTACGTCTTATAGTATAAGAATAAAGAGACAGGGCGTAGACTAATTACTAATAGTCGGGGCTAGTATTACGGACTAATTACTACTAATTAAGGCCGGTATTACGGACTAATTACTACTAATCGGGCCGGTATAACGGACTAATTACCGCACGTAAACGTATATAAAGGTTTAAAAATAGTAAAAAGCTTATCTTTTTTTAAAGTATAGCTATTTACTTTATACTTAGTTCTTTAAGCTAGTTTTAAGGATCTTTAACTATATTATCCTTTTATTTATTCTTAATAGATAAATAAACCGTAGATATCTTTATAAAACTAATTAATAAACTAAATATAAGCTTAGTTTAAAACACTATAAACTATAATTAGGGAAATCCCTTAAATATCCTTAAATATCCCTTAAAATCGCGGTAAAGTCTATCTTATATCTTTTAAGGTGCTTTTATAGTTAAAAATAAGTCGAACTATAGTTAAGATATCTTACTATAATCCTTAAATATCCCTTAAAGATACTAATAAAATCTACTTAAAAGTTTTTATAGTATCTTTTATAGTTAAAAACGTTATAAACTATAGTTAGATAAGCTTTAAAGCTTTTATAGTTATATCTTAAAAACCTTAATAAGGTTTAATTAATAATATCTATTATGTCTCCTTAAGTAAGCCTTTATAGTACGTGCTTAAAGCGTTTTTATCGCGGGGTTCTATAAAGCTCTTTTAAAGTAAAGTAAGGAGTCTAAGCATAGCTATATAAATTTTATAATAACTCCTTTAAGTAAAAAAGAAAAGCTAATATCCTTCTTAGTTTTAAGTAAAAATAAAGTAAAGGGGGCGCTAAGTAATAGCTTTATAGTAATATCTTTATACTATATTAATAATATATTATTAATATTCTTTTTATAGTCTTTTCGGCCTATTTAACTAATAATAGCTAAGTAGCTTAAGATAGTAAGTAAGCGGCTTTATTATAAATCCTTACTACTTATTAAGTTATATATCTTTATCTTTATTATAGCGATTAGCGCGTTTAGCTATAACTTATAACAAGGTTTTTAACTTTTCTTTAAGGCGTTTATTTAAGCACTTATTAAGTAGTAAGGAGTCTTTACGCTAAGGAATATTTAATTTTCTTAATAAGATATATTATAAGAGATTAGCTTTATTTAAGCCTTATCTTATATTATTATCTTACTTACCCTCTACGCCGTTTTTAATCCTCCGCTAAATTTCCTATACTACTTACTAGCTTTATAAGCCGCTTATAAGCGGGGTATTATATCTTACTTACTACTGCTATAATAACTATCCCCCGCTTTTTATTATTAGGCTTTTTAACTTATTATCCTTTTTATACGGCGCTATTACTTACGCCTTTCTACTAGACGATATACGTTTAGCTACTAAGAAGGTATTAAAGTAAAAGTAAGCTATCCTGCTAATATTAATAGGTTTAATTAATACTAAGGTATTAAATATCTATATTCCCGCTTAAAAGCAAGTAATAAAGTCCTTAATAGCCTTAATACTTAACTCCTTACTTTTAGGCTTTTAAACGTATTTAATAGTCTTAAAAACCTTTTTATAAAAAGGGCCTTAAAGGCGGGAATATAAAGCGCGTAGTTAATATAGCTAATAAGGCGGATATTAAAGCCTAGGAATTTTATCGCTAAAGTTAAAGTTTAGTTACGTTTAAACTCTTTATAGGCTTATAAGTAAAACTTAAAGTAGTTTATAGCTAGGCGGAAACTTCCGATTATTATAATCTTATTACCGGAGTATAAGCCTATAAAGCCGGGCTTATTAAAGATTATATTAGTTACTATTAGCGGCTTTTATAAATTCGGGCGGCGGAATATATTATAAGGCCAGTTATTACTATCTCTTTTAGTTAAGAAAGGATAGCGGATAGACTATAATAAGGCGCTTATATGCCTTTATATAGCTAGGCTAAGTATAGCAGTAAAGGGAAAAAGCGTTTACTAAGCGGGACTAAATAGGTACTTAAAGCTTATCGCGGTTATAAGCTAAAAGGGGGATTTTATAGCGTAGGCTAGACTACGTACGAAGCGAGATAGGGTTTTAGCTATAATAGCTTAAGATATTACTATAAACCTAGCTATAAACTACTTTAGCTAGGCCTTAAATACGTAGTTAGGGATAGCGTAAATATCGTATAAATCGTTTAGCTAAAGTAGGTTTCCGCTAGCTATAAAAGCTATTATAAATCTTAAGACTATAAGGAGGTTAGCTAACTTAAAAGCATTAAGTATTAGCTAGTTATTTTACTAATAAAGATTTCTAGCTACGCCTTAAAAAATATATAAGGAGCGGGGGCTTTTAGATAGTAAAAGCTAAGTAGGAGGTATAGCTAAGTTGCTATAAAACCGGCCGTTTAAACTACGCTATAGTATAAGGCTAAAAGGCGAGTCGTTTAAGTTTAGTATTTAAAGAGGGTAGTATAAGCTATCCCTTATAGTGCTATAATTTAAGTCGAATTTATCGGCTAAAGCGCGGTTATAAAAAGCGGCGTAAGTTTATATAAAGGCTTAAACCTAAAGGTTTTAACTCTTACTAAAAGACTTAAGGCTATAAAAGATAGCTACCTTATTTTTTAAAGCTTAAGCGCTTATTTATATCCTTTATATTAAAGGTATAAGGGCTTATAAAAAAGCGGGCTAAAGAAGTAGTTATAAAATAGCTAGTCTTAGCTATAAAAGACGTAAAATAATAAAAAGACTTAAAATAGGAGTATAAGGATTATAAGCTTAAGGTAAAGAAGGTTATATATATAGAAGTAAGCGAGGTATAGCGGGCTAAGGCTAGTAGGAAAAGAAAATATAATTATAAAAAGAAGAAAAGAAAGGAAAGAGGGTAAGCGGTAAAGAGAATTTAAATAAGTATACTATAAAGCTAAAAAGGCCTTATTACTTTAAGTAAATAGCGGTATATTATTATTAAAATACTTAATAACTTTAAGTATAGTAAGGTATAGTTTTTTATAACTTAATATAGCTTTTAAGCCTTATACTTAAGCTTAACTACTTAATTCTCTTAATTAAAAGGTTTTATATTAAGTTATTAAGGCCTTGCGTTATGCTTTTATCTAAACTACTTAAGTAGCTAACTCTTTTTATACTTTTTTAAAGGCTTTTATAATCTTTAATAAGGAGACCGCTTTTTCGTTTACTTATAAGTTATAGCTACTTAGCTAGCCTTTTTAAGCTATTAAGAACTTTTTATTAGCTTTTTACCGCCTTTTTTTATTATATAGCTTTATAAGATTTATTTTACTTCTTACTTATTTAAGTAAGGTATTCTTTATTTTAAACTAAGCCTAAGTATATAGCTAGCTTATTTACTAAGTATAGTTATGCTACTAAAACGATTAAATAGATATTAAAGAAACTTTTTATATTTAACTAGTATATAAGCTATCTTACTTTAGTAGTAACTTTAAATAGCTTAATATATCTTTTTTCAAGCTTTGCTAGTTTACTATTTATAATATAATAACCTTTACTAAGCTATAGCTAGACTTAATTACTAAGCTTAAATTCTAGTAAGCGGTATTTCTTATTATATTTATTCTTTATAGCGGCTTAAGTATAGGCGATAGCTAACCTAGCTTTTTTTTTAAGACCTCCTAGTTATATATGTACGAGTAGTTATTAAAAAACTAAAAGCCGTTTTTTATTCTTATCTTTATAATAAGCTTATTATAGGCTACGTAAATTACTAAGAAGAAGGAATTATTAAGGCTAAACTAAAAAGCGATTAGTATATTAGTTTAGCGTAAGTCTAGGAAATCGGCGGTAAATAATCGTAGCGCGATTCTTATAGCTTAGTTTCGCCTTTTTAATAAGCCGTTAGTTTAAAGGTGCTAAGTAAAAAATATAAGAAGCTTCGATCTAAAAGCTTATTATAAAGTCCGCTAAAATATTAAAGTAAACGTTACGTTTTAGTTAAAGATTATCCTTTTAAAAATCCCTTAATTAACGCGGCGTAGCTTAATATATAATGCTTATACTTAGTTTTCCGCCGTAAATTAGTTATTGCTTAAAATAAGGAGATATATCTCTAAGAATTTATTCGTTATAGTTAATAAAGTATTAAAAAAGTTCTTTATAAGATCTTTTTATAAAGATTATTCGGCTTAAACTATTAAAAGCCCGGTAATAAAGTTTATCGCTATTATATAGTATAAAACTAATAAGCTTTAAATTAAAATAAGCTACTTTATCGTCTTACCTTAATCGGTTTAGTTATAGTAATAAGCATTATAGCTATCTATAACCTTATCTATATATTTACTAAGCTATAAGATCGAGAAGCTCTTTAATAAATCTTATTATATATAGGTGCGGCTAGTATAAAAATATTTAGTATAAGCGTTTTTAACAATCTCCTTAGTATAAGTTTAAATAATATATAGCCTTTAGCGTTTATCGTTCTCCGGAAAGTATAGTAACCCTTATAACTTAAAGAATAAGAGTTTAAAGATACTATCTTTATCCTTAAGCTATATAATAATCTTTACTTACTATATATCCTTTAAATATGTTTTATTTATTATTTTTTCACGGAGCGGCAATTTAATTAATACTTCTATAAAAGGAAATACGTAGTCCGTTATCTTCTTTTCTAAAATACGTATTAATTCCCTTTTTTAGTTTAAGGATACTAGCTTATTATCTTAGTGCGGGAAATATAAAAAGGCGTGTAGCATAATATTTTTAACGCTTAGGATATAGTATACCTTAAGCGGGAATCAGCTTAAGTATTAAAATATAAAGATTAGCTTATCGTTAGATTTTATTTTTATAAAAAATAAGGAATTTTAGTATATAATTCTATAAGTGCTTATATAGTTAGTAAAGATAATTAATTATAGCGTTCTTATAAATAGTACTATAGTATATAACTTATAGACTGCTTATACTAAACCGGCTACTTTAAGCTTTATAAGCTAGTATTAAGGCTCTCCGCCTTAAAGGGCGCGGCTTAAGTAAATAATAAGCTAGACCTTAGTTTTAGCTAGTAGCGTCTTTTTATCTTATTCTATACCTTCTTTTAAGTAAAAAGCTATAGCTACTACTCCGTATTCTTAAGATATATTAATTTTAATAAATAGTTATTAAGTAAGGTTAAAGTAGTAAATTGTTTAAAGCTTAGTAAGCTTTTTAGTTAGATTTATAAAGGCCTTTTCTTTTTTTAAAGTAAGCTAAAAGGCGGCTTTCGCGGTATATTAAGCTTATCTTTAGCCCTTTAAAAGGACTCCTTCTTCCTATCTTACTTAAAGTAGCTTTATCTTTTATCTTTATAAGATATAAACTTCCTTAGCGAAATATAAGACTATATAATATATAGCTACTTAGTAAGGCTAATCAATTTCTTAAGCTATTAAAGGTTTTTTAAGAACGTAATATTCTTTAAAGCTTATACGCGTTTATTTATATTTATTAAGCTAATAATATCTACCTTAAATCTAAGGAGCTATAAAGATAAGTACGCTAAAAAGGACTTTAGTTTAAATAAGGTAATATTATAATTATAAAAAGCGCGGAATATTACTTTTAAGTATTAAAAGTATTCTTTAGCTATATTAACGTAGATAATAGTATTATTGATATAGGCCGCTGCGTATTTTTAATATTTATAAGGAATATTTTTGTTAAACCTTTAGATATATACTAAGAAGTTCTTAAAGCCTATAAGTATTATTAGTAATTCTTTTAGCCCGCGATAGCTTATAACTATAAACTTTTCTTAATAGTCTTAGTAAACTAAAAACTAGTAAAAAAACAATTATATGTTTACTATATTAATAAACTTCTTTTTTTAAAGGCGTTTAATTATATAATTTAAAAGGGCATTAAGTAAGCGTTTAAAGTAATAATAGCGTTTATCCCCTATAAGTTTATAACTACTTATCCTTTTTCTTTTCCGTTTATTATCTTTTATACTATAAATACTAGCGCTGCGAATAAAGTCGGCCTATAAACTTATTTTAATTATTCTTATTTAGTTAGCTAGCCGAATATTATATTTACTACTTTTTTATTCTTATCGCTTAATAAGTATAATCTTAATACGACTTATTAGTATTGCTATCTTTTTATTAAGGGAATATATATATATTTAGATTCGTTTATATATACTACTCCTTCGTCTCTTTAAAAACAAGGAAACAATTAAAGGATATTTTAAACCTTTAATATATATTTTAAGCTTTTAGTATAGATCCGGACGCCTTTATTAATAATAAGTTTAGGTAAGTCCTTAGTTTAGCTGATTTTAAAATTATAGTTTACTATAAGATCTTTTTATAAAAAGTCCTTAATAAGGTTTATCCTATTTAGATTTTCTATAAAGACTTCCGCTAAGGGAGAAATAGTATTAACCTTCTTATATAGCCGGAACTACTTATTAAGGTTCGTAATTATCCTTACCTTTTAGCTTTAGCGGAGGACTAGTAGTTTTTTAAAATAGTTTATCGCTATAAAGCTTTTATAATCTTATATTATCGTTTAAGTAAGCTTAAGGTTATTAAGGAAGAATATTATATTACGCTTTAATAGCGGCGCCCGGACTTGTATAAGTAAAGCGTAGCTAAAACTAGCTAAATTCGTTATAGTAACTAAGTAAATTACCTATTTATATATTGCTAGGTTTAGCTAAACTATCTTAACTTTAGCTTTAATCCTTTTATAAGCCTTAATTTATAAAACTAATAGAAATTTAATAAGGTCCCTTTAATAAAGACTTAAAAGGTCTTAGCTAAGTAATATATTAGCCTCTAAGCGTTTTACTATTTAAGCGCTAATCCTTACCTTTATAATTAGAAGGTTGCTATTTAGCCTTCTTAGTATATACGCGGTAAAATTTACCTATTTAATAAGAGCTATCCTTCTTCCTTTATATATAAGAATTTGTTAAGAGGAGTTTATAGTTATATCTTAAAAGGTCTTTACTTAGTCGGCTTAAATAAGGCTTCGGTTTACTTTAGTATTTATATAAGCTTTAATACTTATCTTAGGCCTTTTTTTTTATAAACTAATAAGCGTATATAAGTAAATTTTAATAGCTTATTAAGGCTTAATAGTTAAATATTAAGAGAAGCCTTAACTATTTTAACGCTTTATATCTTTTAGATAATTACTTACTATACTAAGCTACGTTTTTATATAATAACGTCTTAGCTAAGGTTAAGGGGGTATTTATCTTCGATATATTAGTAAAGCTTATTCTTTAAGAGGAATACTTCGCTATAAAATCCGGATACTTTATTAGCCTCTTAAACTAAGTTTACTATAGTATAGATTATAGTTTCCTTTAAGCTTTTATTAGTATTTCTTTAAGCTCTTTTTATATTATACTCTTTATCTTTTAAATAGTTATTAATCTTTACTATAGTTCTTTCTTTACTTATAAGGTATACTTACTTTACCTTTAGTATTAATAAGTATATAGTTTTAAAAGTTCTTTTTTTCTTAAGCCGGAGGACTTTAGCTTATATATTTACCTATTTAAATAGGTTTATCCCTTTACTTAGTAAGCGCTATAAGACTTATTATATATCTACCCTAATTAAGCGGTTTAAAAATATAACCCGCGGCCTTAATAAGCTCTTAATAGATAGTTAAGGTATCTTAAACTATTTTTTAAGTATATACGGGGTATAGCTAATCGGCCCTTACCTTTTTATAAGTTAGACTTATTTCTTTCGCGCTAATAAGTACTTTTAAGATCCTTAAGTATATTTAACTTATAGCTAAAGAAGAATTTCCTTATATTTATTAATCTATCTATTAATATTCTTATTTCTTACTAATTATTATAAGGATTCTTATAAATAAATATCTAGCTTTTAGTAAGTTACTATAGTTAAGTAGTTTAGCTAATAAAGTATAGCCTTAGCTTTATATTATAAGCGCGATATTTAAGACTTAAAGTTAGACCTTATTACTATATCTTTAATAATAAAGTACTTTTAATTAAATGCTAATATTGCTATATTTAAGTAGATTTAAAACCGTTTTTATAAAGCGGAGATTTATCGGCTTAGTTTAACGCTAAGCTTACTAAGTTCTTTTTATTATAGTTTTAAGAGGTTTTAAAAATACTACTCCGCCGCACTTTCTTAAAAGAAGGAGGGCAATTAAATAGCTAATTCGTTTATATAAGCCTCGCTTTTATTAGTATTTTAGTAAATAAAGTTAAGAAAACGGTCTACTCCTTAAAACGTACTAGCTTTATTATCTTCTTAAACTTTATTAAAGGATACTTTTAGCAGTCTTAATAGGTTAAATCTCCTTATATCCTTAACTTATAGTTAACGTTTTTCTTAAGGCTTAATAAGCACGTTTCCTTTTCTTAGTGCTTAAAGGAGACTAAAGAATTATTCGTTTAATATTACTACTATTCTTATAAAAAGGCTTAAAGCTATACTTTGTCTTAGTATTTACGCGTTAAGTATAAATAAGTTTAGCTTATTAAAAGTATCGCTTATTATATCTTTAATACTTATTATTAAGGTCTTAGTCTTAATACTTTTATTAAGCGCTTAACCTTTTATTTTATACTATAAGGCCTTAAGCGTAAAAGGCTTATTTTTTTTAATTAAAAGTCTTAAAAATGCCTTAATTAGCGCGGCTATAGCGGATAAGGCTAAATAGTAATACTAAACTAAGAAACTATTAAGTATCTTTTAAAGCAGATTTTTAGTTAAGGCCCTTAAACTAAACTTTATTAGTAATATGTGGTAGAAATATCCGCTAAGCTTATTATCTTATAAGAAAAGTAACTTTATTATAAACTTAATCCGGAAAGTATTTAATAAGTAAGGAGCTAAATTGTTTTAAAGTCGGCTTATTTTTACTTTTTCTATTTAAAGAATAATCGATTTATTTAAGTAATACTTAATTTAGTTTACTTAATTATATAGGTTTTATTGTTTTATAGTCTATTTTTTATTAGTATTTTAAAAGCAGATTGCTTTTTAAAAGACGGTAGTCTTAGCTTAGCTAAGTAAGACTTATTTTATATCTTATTTAGCTTTATAAGCTATTATAGCATAGTACTTTAAAAAAGGGTAAATAAGATTATTAAACCGGTATACTTAATAGGCCGCGGCCTTTTCCGCTTTTACGGCCTACTTATCTTAAAGTTTTATTATAAGCGTATTAAGAAAAAGGTACTTATTATTAAAGCTAGATAGACTTAAAGGCTAATAAGAGCTTCTTACTAAAGAAAATATCGTTTAATATCTAACTTTTTATAAAATAAGTACTTAATCGTGCGATATAGTTACTCTTAGCTTAGTAGATATTTAAAGGATTTTTGTTTAAATAAGTAAGAATTGCTATTATTTACTATATTTTATAGTATAAAGATAAAGGGATAAGGCGCGGATTAATTTATCGATAATTAAAGCTAGTACTATAAACTAATTACCGCTAATTAAGGCCGGAATTATAAACTCATTATCGCTAGTTAAGCTAATATATAAACTAATTACTATATATAAATATATATAAGGTTTAAAAATAATAAAAAGCTTATTTTTTCTTTAAGGTATAGCTAGCTACTTTATACTTCGTTTTTAAGCTAGTTTTAAGGATTTTTAACTATACTATCTTTTTCTTTATTATTATAATATAAATAAACTATAGATATCCTTATAAAATTACTTAATAAACTAAGTATAAGCTTAGTTAAAAATACTATAAACTATAATTAAGGAAATCCCTTAAATATCTTTAAATATTCTTTTAAAATCGTAGTAAAGTCTATCTTATATCTTTTAAGGTGCTTTTATAGTTAAAAACGGGTTAAACTATAGTTAAAATATCTTATAAAATCCTTAAATATCCCTTAAAGATACTAGTAAAATCCGCTTAATAGTTTTAATAGCATCTCTTATAGTTAAAAATATCGTAAACTATAGTTAAATAGGCTTTTAAGCCTTTATAGTTATATCTTAAAAACCTTAATAAGGTCTAATTAGTAATACCTATTATATCTCCTTAAGCGAGCCTTTATAGTGCGTGCTTTAAGCGTTCTTATCGCGGGGTTTTATAGGGCTTCTTAAGAGTAAATTAAGGAGTTTAAGTATAGCCGTTTAAATTCTATAATATAATAGCGTTTTTACGCTATATTAATAATATACCGTTTTTATCTTTTTTATAGTTTTTTAGTTTATTTAGTTAATAGTAGTTAAGTATCTAAAAAGGGTTAGTAAATAGCCTTATTATAAGTCTTTATTACTTACTTAGTTATACGTTTTATTTTATTTAAGCGCTTAGTATATTTAGCTAAAACTAAAAATAAGGGGTTTAACTTCTTTTTTAAGCGTACGTTTAAGTGCCTTTTAAACTATAAGGGGTTATAATACTAAGAAACATTTATGTTTTATAGTAAAATATATTATAAGCGACTAGCTTATTTAAGTGTTATTTTCTATTATTATCTTACTTACTTTTTACGCTATTTTTTATCCTCCGCTAAGTTCTTTTTATACTACTTATTAGCTTTATAAGCCGCTTGTAAGCAAGATATTATATCTTACTTACTACTACTTTTATAGCTATTCCCCGCTTTTTATCTCTAGACTTTTTAACTTATTATCTTTTTTATATAATACTACTACTTATACGTTCTTATTAATTAACGCGTATTTAGCTACTAAGATAGTATTTTAGTAATGCTAGGCCGTTTTACTAATTATAATAAGTATAGTTAATATTAAGGTATTAAACGTCTATACTTTTAATTAAAAGTAAGTAATAAGGTTCTTAATAGCCTTAAAACCCGCTTTTTTACTTTTAAGGTTTTAAACGTTTTTAATAATCTTAAAAACCTTGGCTATAAAAAAGGGTTTAAAGGTAAGAATATAAAGCGCGTAATTAATACGGCTAATAAAGCAGATATTAAAACCTAAGAACTTTATTACTTAAGAAAAAGTTAAGTTATATTTAAACTTTTTATAAGCTTATAAGTAAAACTTAGTATAGTTTATATCTTAGTAAAAACTTCTTATTATTATAATCTTATTACCGGAGTATAACTTTATAAAGCTAAGCTTATTAAGGATTATATTAATAATTATTAGCGGCTTGTATAAAATTTAGCGGCGAAAAATATTATAAGGCTAGTTATCGCTATCTCTTTTAGTTAAGGAAAAATAGCGGATAAACTATAGTAAAGCGCTTATACGCCTTTATATTATTAAGCTAAGCATAGCGGCTAAGGGGAAAGGTATATACTAAGTAAGACTAAACGGTCTTTAAGGCTTATAGCGGCTATAGGCTAAGAGGGGGATTTTATAGCGCGGGCTTAACCGTATATAAAATAAGATAGGGTTTTTACTATAATAGCTTAAGATACTATTATAAATCCGGCTATAAACTAATTAAGCTAGGCTTTAAATATATAGTAAAGGCTAGTGCGGATGTTATTTTAGTTATTTAGCTAAAGCGGGTCTCCGCTAGCTAGTACTGCTATTATAAATCTTAAGACTATAGCGAGGTTAGCTTGCTTAAAAGCGTTAAGTATTAGCTAGTTATTCCGCTAATAAAGATTTTTAGCTACGCCTTAAAAAATATATAAGCGGTAAGGGCTTTTAAATAGTTAAAGCTAAGCGGGAGGTATAGCTAAGCTACTATAAAAACGGCTATTTAGTTTACGCTATAATATAAAGCTAAAAAGTAAGTTATTAAAGTTAAGTATTTAAAATAGATAATATAAGCCGTTTTTTAGTACTATAATTTAAGTTAAGTTTATTAGCTTAAGCGCGGCTATAAAAGCTAGCGTAGGTTTATATAAAAGCTTAAACTTAAAGGTTTTAGCTTTTATTAAAAGATTTAAAGCTATAAAGTATAGCCGCTTTATTTTTATAAAGCTTAAGCGCTTACCTATATCTTTTATATTAAAAGTATAAGAGCTTATATAGAAGTAAGCTAAAAAAGTAATTATAAAATAGCTAGTCTTAGCTATAAAAGATATTAAATAGTAAAAAGACTTAAAATAAGAGTAAAAGAATTATAAACTTAAAGTAAAAGAGGCTATATATATAAGAGTAAGTAAGGTATAGTAAGGTAAGACTAGCAGTTAAAAAAAGTATAATTATAAAAAAAGGGAAAAAAAAAAGTTAAATAGTAAAGAGAATTTAAATAAGTATACTATAAGGCTAAAAAGGCCTTATTACTTAAAGTAAATTATAGTATATTATTATTAAAATAACTTATTATATTAAGCGTAGTAAGTTTTAGTTTCTTATAACTTATAGTAGCTTTTAAGTCTTATATACTACGCCTTACGGCGTGAGGATAAGGGGATAAGGCGCGGACTAATTACTACCGGTCGGGGCCGGTACTATAAACTAATTACCGCTAGTTAGGGCCGGGACTATAAACTAATTACCGCTAGTCGGGCCGGTATAATAAACTAATTACCGTATATAAACGTATATAGGGGTTTAAAAATAGTAAAAAGCTTATCTATTTCTTAAAAGCATAGCTAGCTACTTTATACTTAGTTCTTTAAGCTATTTTTAAGGATCTTTAACTATACTATCTATAGTATATAAAGTAAACCGTAGATATCCTTATAGAATCGCTTAATAAACTAAGTATAAGCCCGGTTAAAAAAACTATAGACTATAGTTAAGGAAATCCCTTAAATATCCTTAAATATCCTTTAAAAATCGCGATAAGGTTTATCCTATATCTTCCGGGGTGCTTTTATAGTTAAAAACGGGTTAAACTATAGTTAGGATATCCTACGGAAATCCTTAAAAATCCCTTAAAGATACTAGCGGAATCCGCTTAATAGTTTTTACGGTATTTCCTATAGTTAGATACGTTATAAACTATAGTCGGGTAAGCTCTTAACTATCTATAGTTATATCCTAAAAACCTTAGCGGGGTCCGACTAGTAATATTCGTCGTATCTCCTTAGGCGAGCCTTTATAGTGCGTGCTTTAAGCGTTCCCGTTGCGGGGTTTTATAGGGCTTCCTTAAGAGTAAAGTAAGAAGTCCGGGCGTAGCCGTTTAGATTCCGTAATAACTCCCCCGAGTAAGAAAGAAAAGCTAACGTCTTTATTAGTTTAAAGTAAGGATAAAGTAAAAGGGGTACTAAGTAATAGCTTCGTAATAGCGATTTTACGTTATATTAGTAGTACGCCGTCCTTATCCTTTTAATAGTTTTATCGGCCTATCCGGCTAATAGTAGCTAGGTAGCTTAAGATAGTTAATAAGCGGCTTTATCGTAAATCCTTACCTTATATTTAGTTATACGGCTTTATCCTTATTAAAGTAATTAGCGCGTTTAGCTAGAACTTATAGTAACGTTTTTCCGACTTTTCTTTAAAGCGTGTGTTCGGGCCTTTACTAAGTAGTAAGAAGTCTCCGCGCCGGGGTATACTTAAGTTCCTTACCGGGATATATTATAAGAAACTAGCTTTATTTAGGCCTTATCTTATATTATTATCCTACTTACCCTTCTTACGCCGTTTTTTAATCCTCTGCTAAGTCTCCTATTTTACTTACTAGCTTTATAGGCCGCTTATAAGCGAGATATTATATCCTACTTACTACCGCTATCGTAGTTATCCCCCGCTCTTTATCGCCAGGCTTTCCGACTTATTATCCTTTTTACGCGGCGCTACTACTTATACCTTTCCGCCGATTTACGCGCGTTTAGCTACTAAGAAGGTATTAAGGTAAGGGTAC
>JAPEBW010001482.1:0-23489 GCA_027405785.1 Ophiocordyceps robertsii | reverse complement strand
ACCTATTTAAATTCTCTCCGCTGCCCGCCTTCTTTCTTTTTCTTTTTTCTTTTTATAACTATATTTCCTTTTACTACTAGCTATAGCCCGCCGCACTTCGCTTACTTTTATATATTTAACTTTCTTTACCTTACGCTTATAACCCTTATACTCTTATTTTAAGTTCTTTTATCGTTTAATATCTCTTATAGCTAAAACTAGCTGTTTTTAAATTACTTTTTTTAGCCCGCTTTTTTATAAGCCCTTACGCTTTTAATATAAAGGATATAAGTAAGCGCTTAAACTTTATAAAAATAAGGCGGCTATCCTTTATAGCCTTAAGCTTTTTAGCAAGAGTTAAACTTTTAAGTTTAAGCTTTTATATAAACCTATACTGCCTTTTATAGCTGCGCTTAAGCTAATAAATTTAACTTAAACTACGGTACTATAAAGGATAGCCTATACTACTCTCTTTAAATACTTAACTTAAATAACTTACCTTTTAGCTTTATACTATAGCGTAGTTTAAATAGCTAGTTTTGCAGTAACTTAGCTATACTTCCCGCTTAGCTTTTATTATTTAAAAGCCCCCGCCGCTTATATATTTTTTAAGGTATAGCCGGAAATCTTTATTAGTAAAATAACTAGCTAATACTTAACGCTTTTAAGTTAGCTAACCTCGCTATAGTCTTAAGATTTATAGTAGCCGCTATAACTAGTAGAAACCTACTTTAGCTAAACAATTAAAACGATATTTACGCTATCCTTAACTATATATTTAAGGCCTAGCTTAACTAGTTTATTACTAGGTTTATAGCAATATCTTAAGCTATTATAGCTAAAACCTTATCTCGCTTTATATACGGTCTAGCTTATACTATAAAATCCCCTTCTTAGCTTATAGCTACTATAAGCCTTAAGGGCTTATTTAGTCCCGCTTAGTAAACGCTTTTTTTACTTACCGCTATACTTAGTCTAGCTATATAAAGGTATATAAGCGCCTTATTATAGTTTATCCGCCGTCCCTCCTTAACTAAAAAAGATAGTAATAACTAGCCTCGCGATATATTCCGCCGCTTAATCTTATAAAAGCCGCTAATAGTAACTAATACGATCCTTAATAAGCTTAGCTTTATAGGCTTATAATAATAAGGAGTTTTTACCTAGCTATAAACTATGCTAAGTTTTACTTATAAGCCTATAAAGAGTTTAAACGCGACTTAACTTTAACTTAAGTAATAAAGTTCTTAAGCTTCGATATCCGCTTTATTAGCTATACCGACTACGCGCTTTATATTCTTACTTTTAAAGCCCTTTTTATAAAAAGGTTCTTTATAACTATTAAGTATATTTAAAAACTTAAAAGTAAGGAGTTAAGTATTAAGGCTATTAAGGACCTTATTACTTACTTTTAAGCGGGAATATAAACGTTTAATACCTTAATGCTAACTATACTTATTAATATTAATAAGATAGCTTACTCTTACTTTAATACTTTCTTAGTAGCTAAATATATATTAATTAGCGGAAAGGTATAAGTAATAGCGCCGTGTAAAAAGGATAATAAGTTAAAAAGCTAAATAATAAAAAGCGGGGGATAACTATAATAGCGGTAGTAAGTAAAATATAATATCTCGCTTATAAGCGGCTTATAAGGCTAGTAAGTAGTATAGGAAATTTAGCAGAGGATTAAAAAACAGCGTAAAAGGGTAAGTAAGATAATAATATAAGATAAAGCTTAAATAAAGCTAGTCTCTTATAATATATCCCGCTAAGAAATTTAAGTATTCCTTAGTGCGGAGACTTTTTATTACTTAATAAGTATTTAAATATACGCCTTAAAGGTAAGTTAGAAAAATTTACTATAAGTTTTAGCTAAACGCGTTAATTGCCTTAATAAAGATAAAGATATATAACTAAATAAAAAGCAAGGATTTATAACAAGAGCCGCTTATTAGCTATTTTAAGCTACTTAGTTACTATTAGCTAAATAAGCCGAAAAAGGTTTTAAAAAAGTTAAAATAGCGCACTATTAATATAGCGCGAAGACGCTATTATAAAGCTATTACTTAGCGCCCCCTTTACTTTATTTTTACTTTAAACTAATAAGGACGTTAGCTTTTCTTTCTTACTTAAAAAAGTTATTATAAAATTTAAATAGCTATACTTAAACTCCTTACTTTACTTTTAAGTAGCTTTATAAAACTTTATAATAAGAACGCTTAAAGTATATATTATAAAAGCTCGCTTAAAAAGATATAATAAATATTTTTAGTTAAACCTTATTAAGGTTTTTAAGATATAACTATAAAGGGTTAAGAGCTTACTTAATTATAGTTTACGATATCTTTAACTATAAGAGATACCGTAAAAACTATTAAGCGGATTCTACTAGTATTTTTAAAGGATATTTAAGGATTTCCTAGGGATATCTTAACTATAGTTTAACCCGTTTTTAACTATAAAAGCACCTTAAAAGATATAAGATAAACCTTACCGCAATTTTTAAGGGATATTAAAAGATATTTAAGGGATTTCCCTAACTATAGTCTATAATATTTCTAACCGGGCTTATACTTAGTTTATTAAGCGATTTTATAAGAATATATATAGTTTATCTACGTACTATAAATAATATAGTTAAAAGTCCTTAAAATTAGCTTTAAGAACTAAGTATAAAGTAGCTAGCTATGCTTTTAAAAATAAATAAGCTTTTTATTATTTCTAAACCTTTATATACGTTTATATATAGTAATTAGTTTATTATACTGGCTTAACTAATAGTAATTAGTTTTTAGTACTAGCCTTAACTAGTAGTAATTAGTCTGTAGTACCGGCTTTAATTAATAGTAATTAGTCCGCGCTTTATCCCCTTATCCTCGCGCTATAAAGCGTAGTATTAAATATAAGATTAAAGCGTATATATATAACCTTTAGCTTTATAGCCTTACTATATACTTAGTAATATATAAATTATAGGATAATATACCGCTACCTTAGCTATATTAGCTTAAAGAGGGTCCTTAAAGTATATAATAAGGCTAGCCTTAAGATTAATAAAAAAAAAGCTAAGAGATTTTATTTTAAAGCTTATTACTAAAAGAAAGCGGACGCGATAATTAGTTATAGCTTAAGTATAGTAGCTTAAGCTTGTTTTATATATATATATTAAGACTTCTTTTAATATAAGCCTATAAGCTATAAATGTATTAATTATTACTTTTATAATATTAATATCTTTATCGAATTTTATTAAGTACTATTTTTGCTTATATAGGATTAAGCCTTTAATATAATAAAGGCTTAAAAAATATAAGTTAAAAATAGCGCTACTAGCGCCTTTATTTAAGTACTAGCCTTTAATAATATAATAAAATTCTATATTAAGAAGATAAAGGCTTAATTAAAAAAGGACAACTTTATACTACGCTATAGCGTACCTTATATATCTTAATAAAACAATAAAGTAAAGAAAGCCGGCCGCACGCTTATAAAGTCTATAAAGGTAATATATATTAAGATAGGGCTATGAAAATTCCTTTAGCCTTAGTATATAAAGATAGCTATATATATAGCGAACTTCTTACCTATACGTAGTATAGCTTTAAAGGAGGCGCTATTAAAAGCCTTACTTAATAAGATTAAGGTCTTTTATATATACTTTATTAAATATATCCGGACTTAAGGTTATATTATATATTTAACTAAGCTATAAAAGATATTAGCTAAGATAGCTAAAATAAACCTTAAGGCATAAAAAGGCAGACTTATAAGTTTTAAAAGACTTTATAGTTATATCTATAAAGTATAGCTCCTTAACTAAAAGAAAATTATAACTATTAAGGACGTATGCTTTTATAAGGCTATTAAAAAGACCTTACCCCTTAAGGAAAAAAACTATAATATTATAGTCTTTAATAAGAATAAAGATAATACTAACCTTATAAAAGATATAATACTATATCGCTTAAGCTGTTATAAAACTCTTAACTATTAAGATAATCTTAATTATAATAAAAACGATAAATTTAAAAGGAGTAAGCTAAGTAGCCTTTAAGTTAAAGGTAATAAGCTAAGGTAGTAGTAAGCTCCGAAGCTATTACTACTCTTTAAGTAGTAATAAGCTTTATAGCTAGTGCTACTAACTTTTTATTAAACCCCTTCCCCGCTAATAATAGTAATAAAGCTAGGTAATAATAATATAGATATCTTAATACTAAATACCTTAGTTTAAGGGCTAGAGGTATACTTAAGAAAGACTATAAAGGTTTAAAGTAGTTTAAAAACGGCCTTTATAAGTATAAGTAACTTAAGAACTTTCCTAAAGACCTTATAGCTAAAGATACGCTTTATTCCCTATACGCTAAACCTTAGTAATAAGAGACCTACGAATTCCCCGCTTAAAGTATTATAAGCTAATAAGGTATACTAATTTTATAACTAGCTAACTTACTAGTAAACCGGTTAAGTAATAATAATTAAAGGAGGGCATTAAAAGACTATATTAAGGGCTTTATTAAAAAAGCTTATTATAATAAACTAATACTAAAACTTATTTAAACTAAGCGTATTAATAGCCCTTAAAGTAATTTACTAAAAGAAGGGCTAATTTAATAACTTAAGTAACTAGCTAGTCTTCTTTATATTTAGTGTTTATAATTACCGCTATAAATAAATTACTAATAACTTAAAAATAAGCCTTTAAGAGGGATAACTATAAGACTTATTAATTGCTTATAATAAAGCGGGAAATTAATAAATTAAAGTAAAAGAATACTTAAAGCTTTATTTATATTATAAAGTAAGTAAAGGCTAGTATATAAGTGCCGTCCGTAGTAT
This sequence comes from Ophiocordyceps robertsii, assembly GCA_027405785.1. Lineage (NCBI taxonomy): Eukaryota > Fungi > Ascomycota > Sordariomycetes > Hypocreales > Ophiocordycipitaceae > Ophiocordyceps > Ophiocordyceps robertsii. The sequence goes on along the minus strand of JAPEBW010001482.1, from coordinate 18,671 downwards.
TATAATAACAAGCTATAAAGAGCCTGCTTATATATAGCGGGTCCGTAGCTATATATATAGACCTGGCCCTCCTTATATAATAAGGCTTAAGCTATAGCTTAAGTCTTTATAACCCTATAAGTTAAAGACTTTAATATAATACCTCCGCTCTTTATACCGCGCTATATAGTTTAAAGCTATTATAAGAAGCTACTAGCTATTATAAAGCGCTGCTTAGTCCGCGGCCTAGCAAGCGCTAAACCCGTTATTAAGGTGTAAATCCGCTATATCCGCTATATACGTTAATTATCCGACTATGTAATAACTGGCGCGCAATGTTTTTACATAGTCGGACGGATTAACATTTTGTGGTTATAAGCCCGGCTTCTACGCAGCACCCTATTTAATTCCTAACGGAGGCATAGGTCTTTTACCGCAGTATATACGCCGGTTTTCTACTATAGCATCTCTTATACCGGGTATATCGAGATAGGGAGGTTGTTAAGGTGCAAATCCGCTATATCCGCTATATACGTTAATTATCCGACTATGTAATAACTAGCGCGCAATGTTTTTATATAGTCGGACGGATTAACATTTTGTCCCGTATTATAGTAAGTAAGGCTATATAATAAAGGGTTTAATAGCCTTACCCGCCGCCGCTAGCCGCCCTTAATTAAGCGGCTACTTATTAAAGGCCTATTTACTTATTAAGCGGGCACCTTATCCGCCTTAAATAGCCCGGCGGCGTATTAAGCGGCCTAAGTATTCCGCGCTTTAAGTTAAGGACTAAGGGGTATAAATACCCCGTCCCTTTACCTTTAACCCTCCCTTCCTTCCTCCTCTTTTTAAACTAGCAATAACTATAATAATAATAATAGTAGTAGTAGCGGCAATAATAATAATAGCAATAATAATACTATAAGTATTACCTTTTAGTATATAAAGTAAATGCTCTTAAGCTAACCTTTATAGAAATAATATATCTTTTATATTATTAGTACTTATATTAAAGCTCCTTAATAATATTAAGCTTAAAGGCTATATCTATACCGCTACCGCCGCTTATATCGCCGCCGCCTCCTTAGCTACACTTATACTTATAATACCTTTATAAGTAACTACGCTATCGCTAGCCCCCGCGACTTTACCCCTTAGCAGCCCCCTTACTACCTTTAAGACCGCTAAGTTAAGCGCTATAAGTCCGCTCCCTTAAGTACGCTATTCTTATACTAACTTATAACTTAGTATAAGTAATAAGTATTGCCTAGCGCCGCTTATAATAAGTCCTATATACGTTACTTATTAAGTAGCTACGCTTACTATAAGTAAGCGGGTTGCTTTAGCGGTAGCTACTTTACCTATACTTATACTAGCCGCGCTTATAAGGCGGCTCCGGCTATTTTTATTACCGCTAAGATAGCTTAAAAAGCTAACCTTAATAATAAGGCGGTTAAAGCGTAATTAAAAGCTACCGCCGCCGCTTACTATTACTTATACTCGCTTAAGCGGATAGGCTATATACTTAAGTAAGTCCCCCCCTCCTTTTCTTCCTCCTTCCTTATTACGCTTATTATAGCGATTAGCGCTAACTATCCTTAGTTAAGAATACCGCCTTTATAGCGCTATTAGCGGTGCTCTTTTTTATCCCCGCTGCCCTTATCTTAGCTATCCGCACTACCCGTAATAGCGCCGCCGCCGGCCTTATTATGCCTACCGCTACCGCCGCTTTTTTTAACCCCTTTGCCGCCGCCGCCGCTTAGATATCCGGGCTAAAAGGCCGTCTCTGCGCTTTAAAGGCCGCCGCCGCCGCCCTTAAAGAGGAGGGGGAGGAGGATAAGGGGGAGGATAAAGATAACGATAAAGAAGAGACTAAAGATAAAGATAAGTAGCGTAAGCCTTAATCGCTTAAGCTAAGTAGCTTTAAATATAACTCTTTTTTCCCTTCCGCTTTATAAGACGCTATAAGTAATAAAAAAGCTAAGGTTACCTCCCGTTTCCGCTTAAAGGGGAGCTACTAGTCGCTAAGCCCGTTATTTTTATCTACCGGCTTATAAAGGGCTTCGAACTTATTTAAAGCGTTAGCGCCTATAAGCTCTTATATAAGCTCTTAAGTTAAGTTTAAGTAGCTATACTACTTAATAAGCACCTTTTACTACTTACTTTTACTTACTTTTTTTTAATAAGCTACCTTTATTTCCTTAATTACGAATTCCTCTTTCCCCTTAATTAAAATTATAAGGGGCTAAAGGTCTATAACCGCTTAACTAAGTAAGGGGTTTTAAGCCGCTTAGTATAATAAGTTTATATTAATCTTATTATATATCCTTAAAGGTAACCCTTTAAGCTTTATAACCTATAAGCTAATAACTTTTTAAACTATAAACTTTATATATAGCTAGTTAAGCTTTTTTTTTAAGCGGCTAGATTAGTAGTTATAAAGGTTTAACTAAACTTTATCTTTTAGTGCGAAACTCTTTATTAAAGACTTAGACTTATTAGCATACCGCTTTTAATCCTATACGGCTACCGCTATCGCTAATTAGTAATAGTCCGTAGTCTCTTTAAGTTTTTAAATAAAGCGAGTAGCTTAAGCTTTTAGCGAGGTAGCTAAGTGCTTTTTTACCGCTATATCCGCTGCTTAAAGTATTAAGAAGGGGGGTTTAAAGCTATATAACGCAAAGAAAAAGGTTATGCTAATAAACGCTTAAAGCTTATTATTTAAAGTAAGCTATACAGCTAAGAGCTAATAGTTTTAGCCTGCTTAGTTTTAAGCTACTATAGCTTATAAATAAGCTTATACCTTTTAATTAACGCGTTTTAAGCCTTTATTAGTTTATAAGTAATATACGGAGCTAAGTAGCTAAGTAATTTAAAGTAGCTTATAAAGGTGTTATTAAAAGCGCCTTATTTAGTTAAAGCCTTTATCGCTTATAATTAAGGTAGGCTAGCTATATATCTACGCTTAGTATTAAAAGAAACGTTTTATATATACCTCCGCTTTTATAAAGGGTATTAGCTTAAGCACTACTTCCTTATTAAAGCAGTCCTTAATAACCTATATATAGCGATTCTTTTTTAATATAAGCGGAAGGTTTATTATAAAATCTATCTAAATATATATTTTAAACTAGTTTAGGATTAGTAGCTACTTTAAAAGCCTTTTATAAAGCGCTTACTAAATCTTTATATAGCTATAAATATTATAGTTATAAAAGAAGCGGCGTATATAGTGCTATATAAAGGGCTAATAAAAGTCTCTTATAAGCCTTATTACTATACTTTATTAGCTAAGGTAGCTAATAATATTAAAGTCGTAAATTAGCTATACTAGCTTTTTTTAAAGCTTATTCCTTAGCTTATCCTTTAGCGGGGCGTTCTTCTTATTAGCTTTTATTATATAAGAGGCGCTTAGTACCTATAACCTACCCCTTTAGCGGAGGTGCCCCTTTAAGTCGATATAGTAGTCCGCTACCTATACCTTTAATCGTAGCTTTAGACTTAAAGAACGCGCGCCGGATTTTATAGCGCGCCGCACGCTCTTATATATACGGTCTTAAAAAGCTAGCCTATCTTAAAGACGCTAAAGGCCCTTATCTTAAAAGATCCTCGCCGCTTAAGCGCTTAAGCTTACTTAGTCCCTTAAACCTAGCACTTAAGGGGGCGTTAGTAAGGAGGGCGGGATACCCGCTTTTAACGTAGCGGGCGGGTTTACCTTATTAAACGAGGGGGTTAAAGGCTCCTTAATAAAGGCATTAAATAAAGGGGTTTAGGGTTCCTTAATAAAGGAGACTTTAATATACGTATATAACGCCGCCTATAGAATAAGCTATAAATCCCGCGCCTTAATATCCGCGTTTATAGTGCGGTCTTAATCCCGCCGGGAAAGCACGTTTAAGATAGCGGAGTCCTAACTTAGCCTATACTTAATCTAAAAGTTAAAGCGGGATAAGTACTTAGCTTAACGGGCCTACCGCTTAAAGAGGTGTTAGTAAGTTATAAAATACTTAAGGTTTTAATAGTCTATAAAGACTTCGAAGCTTTTATAACTATAGAGCTTTACTTACTATTGCTTAAGATAGCTAATAATAGTAAGTATCTTTTTATTATAAATAGCGTAATTTCTTTTTACTAAAGTTAGCTTCTTTAAGTAAAAGGCTATAAGCTACTTCCGCCCCTTTACCTTTTATAAGAGCGTGCCCTTAAGCGCCTAGCCGCTATAGTCCGCTTTTATTATAGTAGTGCGGTTAAAATCTTATTAAAGTAGTACTAAGGCCTACGAAAATAGGTCTTTAAGCGTATAAAACGCACCTTTTTATATAAGTCCTTAATAAAAAGCTACCTTTTTCCTTATAATCTTATTTAATAGTATAACGATTTTAAAAAACCTATAGATAAGTATATAGCAATAATTAGCGAAGCTTAAAAAGCTCTATATACTAGTTTATATTATTAAAGTATCTTAGTCTTAAATCGCCTATATCTTAATAAGGTTTACTTAAATGCCCGCGCTAGTATAGATTACGAACTTAAGGTACTTTATATACTTAACCTTAAACTCGTACTTATTTAGATTAAGGTATAAGCTATATAAGTAAAGGCGGTCTAAGACCCTTTATACTTTCTATATATAGTCTTTATATAAGCCGCTACTATAAATAAGAATATTATTAATATAGGTTAAAGCAAACTTATTAAGGAAGTCGCGAAAGACGTTATTAATATAACGTTAAAAGGTAGCCGGGGCCTTAGTAAGACTAAAAGGGGTTACTAGCTACTTAAATAAGCTATAATAAGTATAGAAGGCCGTTTTTTACTCCTTACCCTCCGTAATCCGCACTTTATAAAACGCTTATATAATATCGAGCTTAGTAAACTACTTCGCCTTTAATAAGTTATAAAGCGTATTAAAGATTAAGGGGAGCGGGTAATAGTTTAGCCGCGTAATTACGTTAAGGGCTTAATAGTTATAGTAAAAGCGGATTCCGCCCCTTAGTTTCTAAACGAAGAGTATTAAGGCGCTTGCTTTAAAGCTACTTACCCGGATAAACCCCTTATCTAAAAGGTCCCGAAAAGTCTTCTTAAGTACTAATAACTCGGCTTAGGATATGCTATATAGCGGCTTAAAAGGCGCGGGGAACTCCCTTCCTTACTTGTCTATATAAATAAGAATCTTATAATTAACTCCCGGCTTATAGGGGTTAAGCTTATCGGCCTCGTGCTTTATAAAGAGCGGCAATAATTCGTAAAAGCGCTAAGGGATTACTTTTTATAAGTCTATAAGCGATTTTAGCGTCTTAGTCTTTAAGGCCTTATTAATATCTATAAAGCTTATAGCGTAAATCGCTATATTAGCGGCGGCCTTACCCTTTTAGCATATAAGCCGTTTAACTATACCTATAAAGACTAAGGCAAGCACTTTAATAGTATTAGCTAGCCTTAGTATAGCCCCTATCTCCTTAAAGGCGCTATTAATATAGCGTAGCTATATCTCCGCTAAGCTAAACTATAGCTTTTTTTAGTGCGGAACTAAGAAGAACTATATATATATAAGCTAAGGCTTCCTTAAGATTAAAAGGAATTTAAGCTCCGGGATTACGTATACTATAATAAGCCTTAAGTAGCTAGCTACTTTTATAGCTAGCTAAGTAATACCTTTAATCTCTATACCCTTTATTATACTTAAAGCGCCCTTTACTTAGCGCGGGGTAATCCTCTTAATAAGCACTTATATTTTACGTATAAATACCTTATTTACTATAGCGTAGCACTAATATCCCTTATTTATAAAAGCGGTAAGAAATTTAAATTAATTAAGTATAACTTATATTAAAGTAAGATCCTCTTTTATACGGGCTACTAGCTCTTACCTTACCTATATTAATAACTACGGCTCCGGGGCCTATCTTTACCTTAAAGCTATTCTTTTCCCTTTACTTTATAAAGGGCAGGGTCCTTATTGTTTAAGGCGAGCTAAAGTAGTATATTAACCGCTATAAAGCGGAATCTTATAAAAAGACGCTTCGCCGGCTTATATAAGCACTTTATAGCGAAGTAAGAGCCTGCTTTATAGCGTAGGTATCGGCTATTAACTTATCGTTTTTAAATCTTATTACTAAAGACTTATTTCGCCTACTACTAAGAGGACTAGCCCGCTAGCGTAAAAAAAGTTAAGGTTATAAACGCTTTCTTTAAGCGTTTCGCGCGGTCGGTCCTTATCGCGGTTATAAGGGTATTGCTATTAACGTCGATACTAAGCGTATCTTATAAGAGGGGGGTAACCCCGTCTCCGCTATATAAAGTGCGCTTTTATAACTTTTAAAAGTAAGGCGTTTATTTATAACCTTAAGCTACTTTCGTAAAGCGGCTAATATACTCGCTATATATAAATAGTATAATAATAAGGATAAGTAGCTTATAAAGTACTAAGGTAATTAAGTTCCGTAGCTATATTAGCTTTACGCTATCTTTTTATATTATAGTACCCGCCGCTTAAAAGAGGGTTTCCTTAAACTTAAAGAGGAACTCTTTAAAAAACTATCCGTCCCTTTATTTAAGGGTGCGTAGCCTATTTTATGCTTTTTCCTATTCTTATATATTGCTAAACGCGTAGATAAGGTACTAAAAAAAGTCTTAAAGGTCCCGGGAGCTATTATAGCCCTATTTTTCCTAAAAGCCCGCGATCCTTTATATTTAAGGCTTTAGTAGCGTATATAAGAGCGCGTATTAAATAGCGCTTTAGCCGCTATTAAGACCGTATTCCTTATCGGCATAGTATTTCGCTTATAGCTAGTTAAGGAAGAAGTAAAAGCTCTTTAGCTTCCCGTCTTATATTAGCTATAAGAGCGGCTTCCGCACTATAGTAATTATAAGCGCTGTTCTTAGCGCGGTTAATACTATAAGGGTTAAAATAGGCTTTATAGTCGGCCCCCTTAGTATAGCGAGGAAGTTATCCCTTTAGCTGGCTAACGCACCCTTTAACGCCTTTAAGGCGTTTTATAACGACTTTATAATAGTATCGTCCCGCTCCGCTTAAGGCGGAGCTTTTGCTATTATACCGTTAAACGAGTCTATAATTAATAGCTTATACTATTACGTAGTAAGTAAAGGCTAGTATATAGGTGCCGTCCGTAGTATTATAATAATAAGCTATAAAGAGCCTGCTTATATATAGCGGGTTTATAGCTATATATATAGACCCGGCCCTCTTTATATAATAAGGCTTAAGCTATAGCTTAAGTCCTTATAACCTTATAAGTTAAAGACTTTAATAATTTATAGACTATTAAGGGCTTAAGTTTTAAATAGGAAATAAGTATATTTTAAGAAGCTAGTTTAAGGTAAAAAACCCTTTATAAAGGCTTATTAAGTTGTTTAAGAAAACTAAGACTTAAAAAATAGGCCTATAAAGGAGCTTTATTTAGTAATAGCATACTAAGCTTTATTAAAGCTATTTATTATTATTATTATAGTTAAGGACTTAAAATAGCTAATCCCTTAACGCTTCCCCCCCCCCCCCTTATAAGCACCCTCTTACTCCGCTTAAAGCCCGAGCTTATTGCTATTATCTCCGGCACTACGCTAAGACCCGCCGGATCGGGGAGTGCTATAAGAGCGCCCCGCTTAGCTACGGCCGCAAGTCGGGGTAGCGGGCGCCTTTCCCCTCCCCTATCCGCGCTTACGATAGCTCGGGGTCGCGGCGGGGGTAGTTAAAGAGGGCATCGCATCGCTAGCGGCCTTTTAAGGTATCTGCTTTAAGTCCCGCCGGGTGCCTACTACTAAGGAAGTACTAGCTATAGCGCGAGCGGGTAAAGGAGGCGGCACGAACCTAAGCTAAGTAAGGCGACTTAAATAATACTTAGTAAACTAAGCTAAGTTAAGTATTATAAGGAAGCTAGGAAAGAGTAACCCGGCCTTATTATAAGTAAAAAACTAGTAGTACTTAAGGTTTAAGCTAAGGTCTTTAGTCTTATTTTCTTAGCCCGCTAAGCTAAAAGCGGGGGCAATATAAACACGCTTTAAGGTAGTAATTATAAGATCGTTAGCCTTAAAAGCGCTACTTTTAAAGAGACTATAAGTGCGTTTTTAAGTAGCTAAAGGAACGCTATAGCTAAGTAGCGGGCTAAAAGCAAGTATAGTAAAAGTTAAAATAAGGTCTTTTTCTTTATTATTAATATCGCTAATATCGCTATCGCTATTAATAGTATTAAAAAAAATAAAGGCAGCGTTAAAGCTAAGCTAAGGGCCGCCCTTTTCCTTAAAGTCTTTAGTATCGACTTTATTATTATTGCCCCCGTCCTCTTCTTTCGGTTTTTTATTATTAATATTAAAGTCGGGCTCCTTTAAGTCGGATATAATATTAGCTTTAACGGCCTTTCCCTTACCCTTATGCTTAAGCGCCCCCCGATATTTAAGCTTTTAAGCGAGAGCGGCGCGCTCTTAAGCATAAGCCTTAGCGAGAACCTTAGCTTAAGCCTTCTTCTTAGCCTTAGCCTTAGCTTTAAAATCCTTTAAGATAACGGGGATCTTAAGGGGCGTAAGCTTAAGTAAGACAAGGGCGGTATAAGCTTAAACTAAGTCTTAGTTAGGTAAATAACTCTTAAAGGCAATATCCCGGCCTTTATAGCTACTAAAGTTAAGGCGGTTAGCTACTATAGATATCGCATTTTTTATGCTTACTATAGTCCGGGCTATAAAGTAAACGGTTTAGTATATAACTATAATAATGCCGGTAAGCTTATCGGCAAACTTAGCGTTAGCCTCGCAGGCCGCGCGCGCGTTATTAACGAAACGGCCGAGGGTAAAGGTAAGAAGCTTAATATTCTTATTAAGCGAGGCCGGACTAAGAGCGGCCTTAAACGCGAAAGCGCGGGCTATAGTAGCTCCGGCGCGTTAACGAAGCTTTATCGCTATAAAGGTAAGCTTTATATACGCGGAGCGCTTAATAGGCCTGCCGGTCTTATATAACTCCTTTTATACGGTATAAAGCCTACGGGCTACGTCCTCGCTAATAGCGGTAAGCTATAAAGGGGATTAGCTAAGTAGCGAGAGCGGATTTAATATAAGACTACTTACTTAAAAATAAAAACGATTATTAAAAGCGTAAGTAACTATTAAGGGCCTGCGTGCACTTAGTTTAGTAGCACGTGGCCGAATAAATGTTTATCTAAAGCTAAAGAGGGAAGGGGGAAATCTCTATCTAAGCTACGTAGCTCCGTACTATATAGGGGTCGCTTAAGCAGCCCGTACTTAAGTTAAGTTTAAGTCGAAGTCGGGCCGAGTTTAGGTAAAGCTCTATACGACTTTAGCTATACGTCGGCCCGACTCTTAGTTATCCGCTATAGTATAACTATAGCTCTTCTTACGGCATAGCTTATAACACTATCCCCCCTTTAAGCCGTCGCGTATCGGGGTATATAATATCGTCGCCCCGCCCCCCGCTTCGCGCTTAACGTTAATCGGTGCGGTCGTCCTTATCGTGCTTATAGTTATATGCCGACGCACTCCCCCGACTAATATTGCCTTACGGCATCGGACACGTTATACGCTCGCCTATTTACGCCGCTATGTCGTCTTAAGTAGCGCTAAGGCGGTGTAATATATCTCCTCTACTTACCGCTATTATTAGTGCTTAAGGCACGCCTTGCCTTCCCGCCGCTTACGGTCCTTAAGCATAAATACCCTTTCTCTCTCCCTCTCCCTCCCTTCTCTTTCTTTTTTCTTTAATTATTAATCTTCTCGCGCGCGCGCCCCCTCCTATAATAGCTTCGTCGCGCCGCGCCCTAATATATCTACTATATCTCCCCGCGCCCTATCTCCCGCTATATCGTAGGCGTTTACCCGTCTAGCGCCCCTTAGCACGCCCGGCGACTACACGCTGCCGCCCTCGCGTTAGTCTTCGCGCCCGCCGCCGTCGCCTAGTAAGCGGAGCGCAATACGTAGCACTACTATGCGGCGCCCCCCTTACCTCGCGTGCATCGGACGTATAGCGTCTCTTAATACGGATACTTAGTATAGCGCTTACTAAAATTAAGCCTCGCCCCGCGCCCGTAATTGTTTTGCTTACGCCCGCGCCGGGTTACGCTATTTACCTATATATCCTTATTCTCGGACTCTATACGATATAACGCTAACGCGATATTAGTATACCGGCGCTATAATTGCCGCCGCTAACGCGCTTTAAGACTATATATCTTAAAGGACGTTTAAGGACTATCGCGCCGACCTATACGTACGTTCCCCGATCTTTAATAAATACCGGCTAAAGGGATATTACTAACGATTACTATAGTATGCGGAGTTAGCCCGCGCCGCCACTACGGCGCGCTAGGCCTAGATATACCCTAACGTCTAAGGTTAATCTATTAGTATTAGTTAGTAGTAGGTAGCTTACTTAAATCGAGTCTTAGTTCCTTGCGTGTTTTATCTATATCTACTCCGTGTCCCGTTATATCTTATCGTGTCCGTCGTTTATCTAGTCGTTATCCTTACTTAGTATGCGTTTATAGCATATCCTCCTTGTATCCGTTGTTTAGAATCGTTTTAATGCTTACTAAGCATAGCCCGAAACTCTCTCTTATTTTTCCTAGTTTTCGTTTTTCTCTTTACTAGCTCCCTTATCCCGTCTCCCGCTCCCCTACCTAGCTTACTATCGTCCTTTCGCTTCGCCTTTATCGTTCTCTATTGCGTTGCTATACCGTTCCTCGAATTCCTTTAAGGCGATTATGTCCTAAAAGTCGCTAATTAGCTACTACGTTAGGTTAGCGTACCTATACTACTTTACTAAAACTTAGCGTTACCTCCCCCTTTTAATCCGTCTTTACCGGGCCTGCTCGATCTTCTCTATAACGTACTTTAGTTTATTATCTTCCCCGATTACTAGCGGTAGCTAATAGTCGTCGACTACCTAGCTAAGTAAGGGGTTATCCGCTACGCGGCGGAGGAACTTTATATATAGTCTTTTATATACCCTCCTTAGTATATCGAGTTTTACCGTATATAGGCTAACTACCCTTATTATAGTATACTTTTAGTATAACTAGTTAAGCTTCCGGTAAGGCCTATCCGTAGTATACTTCCTTATATTTAGCTATACCTTATCGCCTACTTAAAGCCTTTCCGCCGGCGCGCGAGACCGGTTCGCTATCTCCTCTTACCTTGCCTATAACGCGGCGATCGCCGTTTAGAGGAAGTCGGCGACTTCCCTTATCCTTTATACGAGGCTCCGTACGCCCTCCGCGTTTAGCATAAGCGGTCCCTCCTCCTATACGATCTAAATCGGCTCGATATTATACCTATACGTAGCGAAGAAAAGGCTTATACCCGTTATCGATACCACCTGATTATTAAGCGCCGCCTAAGCGTAGGGTAGCTATACCCCTTAGTCGTCTTACTTATAGTAAACGTATACGCGGAGGTATGCTTATACCTCTTAGTTCGCGCGCTTTATCGCCTTATCGGTCTATAGGTAGTAGGCTAAACTTAGTTTCCTTTAGACCCCGGTCTATTAGTAAAATTCCTTTTAAAATTGCCTTATTTAGTTCGTCCCTCGATCTAAGACGATAGATTTTAGCATTTTATAAAAGCGGAAATAGGATTATAAGAACTTAGTAGCGTATACTACTACTCCTATTATTAGCATCGCTTTTAAAGTTATCGCCTTTATTAGTCGGTCCGTTATTACTTAAAGGTTCCGGGAGCCCTTAGTCCCCGTTAGCGGTAGGTTAACTATAAAGTCTATCGTTAAGTATACGAACGGCTATATAAGGGGCAGTAATAGTCGGAGAAGCCCTTTCCGGAGTTGCCTTTAAATATACCCCTTATTATATAGCCCGTAGTTCGCGATAAGCCGGCGTACTATTAACGACTAGCCCGGCTAAAAAAACTCTTAAGCTAGTATCGCGAGCATCCCCTTACGCCTTAAGTATCCTACCGCCGTTAAGTCGTGTATTTACTAAGCGATTAATACCCGGAGCTCGTTTAGCTCTTTATCGTCCTCCTCCTTAAGGTATTAAGCCTTACCTAGCACTTAAAGCTAATCCTTAAAGCGAAGGCGCCCCCTTATATTAATTATATACTTACTTACCTAAACCTTTAATTGCTATTTTAAGGCGAGCGACCGGTCGCCGTTCCGCACTGCTTAGAATACTGCTTAATACTCCTTATTCTTTCGTAGTATCGCTATCTACCGCTCTTAAATCTCCTACTCGTTAAACACGCGGGCCGGTTATGCCTATTCCTTAGGTGCGTCTCGGCCCGAGTTCGGGTTAAGTTTTAGTTAAACTCCGCCCTTATTCGCCCCGCTTACGTCCCGAGGTGCGGGGTCGTCCGCCTTACTTACGCATGCGATTAACCCCGCGTTCCTATCCCCCTCCCGTATTATCGCGATAGTGCGCTCTTCTTATGCTAATCGTCGCAGGAGGTTCGCGTGCTCGCCGCTAAGGGGAACTTAACGTCCCGTTAATCGCGCGCTATCCGGGATTATTTACACTACGCGTCCTATTTCTCTCTTATCGGATGCCCCTTCCGGCTTATCTTAATCGCGGCGCGATAAAGCGTTAGGTACTACCGCTAACCTCTTTAAGCGGTACTTTAATATAAAGTTATATAAGGCGAGCTCTATCGCTTATTTACTTTACCTCTTGTTTAACTTCCTCTTTATTATAAAGTACTTTAGGTTCCCGTAATCTATTAGCACTATAAACGCTAGTATATTATATAACTTTGCCCCTTAAAAGTCTAAGTATCGTATAATTACGAGTAACTCCTTATCGTAGATTAAGTAGTTATACTCCGCTATATTAAATTGTTTTAAGAAAAACCTTACTAAGTATTATATCCCGTTTAGTCTTACTTATATTAACACGCCGCCTATCGTATATCCGGAGCAGTCTGCCTCTAGGTACGTTTCCCTCTTAAGGTCGTATAGCTATAGCACTAGCGCGTTATAGAATACTTCCCGGATAAACTTAAACGCGGCCTAGTGCTTATCTATCTATAAGAACGTCGCGTTCTTTTTATAAAGGCCGTTTAAGCACCGCGAGGCCTTAGCATAAAGCGGGATAAAGGTATAGTAGTAATTCGCAAACCCGAGGAAGCTCCGAACGCCCCTTACGTTCCTTAGCGCTTACTACGTCCGGATAGCTTAGATCTTCTCTAGGTCGCACCGGACCTTACCGCCGGCTTATATAATAAAACCTAAGTACTTTACTTCTTTTGTTATAAAGTCGTATTTCCGTAGGTTTAGTATAAGGCCTGCCCCTTATAACTTTCTAAGCACCTTCGCTACCTTCTCTTAATAATCGCGGAGCGACCCCGATAAGTAGATTAAAACGTCGTCTATATATGCTATAACGAACTTATAAAGGTAGTCCTTTAGCACTTAGTTAATATAGCGCTAAAAGGTAGCCGGCGTTCTTATAAGGCTAAATAAGTATACTTACTATTCGAATAGTCCGAACCTTGTCTAAAAGGCCGTCTTAAACTTATAGCCCTCTGCGATTTTAATCTTATAAAACGCTACGATAACGTTAAGTTTCGTAAACTAACGTGCCTTCGCTAGTATCCTTAGCGTTTCTATAATTAATAGTAGTATATACCGGTCCCTCTTCGTAATTATATTTAAGGCTTAGTAGTTATAGTAAAAGCGTAGTTAGCTATCGGCCTTCCTTATAAACAATACCGGCGCCGCGGCTAACGAACTGCTTAAGCGGATAAGGTTCGCCTTTAGTAGCTCGTTTAAGGTCTTTTAGAGGATAAGGAGTTCTTCCCTTAATATATCGTAAAGGGGCCCTTATAGTAGTAGCGGTTCCTTGCCGTCCTTATCTAAGGTAAGATAAATCTTATAGTCTACGCCCGGTCGGAACGGGGGCTGCTTAAGTGCCTTCGCGGGTGCGAAAAGGTCTAAATAAGCTTATAGTGCTTAAGCTAGGATATAGTCCGCCGGGTTAATCGGCGTCTTTAGCTAAAGGGCTCTCTCTATATCCTTTATCGTAACCGCCCTTACATTAAGCGCTCGTTATCGCCCCCGGCTATCCCTTTAGGCCTTTTCCCGTCGGCACTCCGCCGCGAAGATAGAGGCGCTTACTAGCTTCGCCTCCTAGATATTCGCGATCTTCGCGGCTTCTTTTAATCCTTAAAGGCCGATCTAAATCCCCGCTTTTCCGTGCCGGATCCGATCCCCCTTAGCATCGTAGACTACCTTATTCTTCTTTATCTATAGTCTCCCTAAGAATACGTCGTGGCTTAACTCCGGTACTATATAGGCAAATATCTATTTTAAGTGCCTGTTAATCTTTATCTTAAACGCTACGATCCCCTTTATTTAAAGCGTCGGTATGTCCTTTAAAAAAGGCCGTAGCAGCCTCCTTATCTTATCCGTAAAAGGTATCCGTAGCCTTATCGCTACCCCCTTACTTACTACGGTATAGCAGTTATAGCTTATATCTATAAGTGCGTTTAGCCCCTTCTTCTTATTAATGCTAACCTTAAGTAGTACTAAGTCTAGCGTAAGGTGCTTCCTTATTAACCTTTAGGCCGCCTGCTATTTCTCCTTCTCCTTTAGCACTTAACTTTACGCTAAGGTTCCTCTTTTCCTAAATCGGAATCTACCTTAGTCACCTCTCCGGTTATAGCTACGGCTACCTATAAGGTTCCTTCTTTTTTCTTTTTATAGAAGCGGGCGATATGCCTTATTATCCCGTAAGCGAAACACCTCCGTATATTAAGCCGGCTTTGTCCTCCTCTTAGCTAGGTTATAGCGTTAATTTTACTTATTAAGGTATTGCCCTCTAAGTCTTTTTAGTCTTAGGTCCCCCCCCCCGTTGCCTTCTTTTAGCCTTAAAACGGCTACTTAGTTTACTAGACCCTTTTTAGCTTTGCCGCGATTTACGCTACCCGATTAGTATACGCTAAGAAGCTTAAGGTTAGGAGGTCGACTATCGCGAGCGCCTCCTTAAAGCAAAGGCCTAAGGCGCCTTTTAGGAACACGATCTATATATCGCATAGCTATAACCCCCCTCCCGCCTCGAAAAGCCTTTACTCGAACTTTAGGAGGAACGCCGCGAACGTCTAGTTCTCTCCTTATTTAATCGTGCGGATAGCCGCCGCCGCCCGCGATTAGATATCGACATCGAGGTAAATCGAATCGAGGTACTTAAGGAATTCCTACTAGTTATAACCTCGGTCCGCGCCGGTGCCGTAGTAAGTCGCTATAGTCTACTATAGCCCTATATTTAAGTAGTTATAGATTAAGTAGAAAACCTCCTTTAGACTTAAGAAGAAGTCTTAGTCGATCTCGCACTTCTCTTATATATATCGTGCTTAAGGCGTAAAGTGGCGCCGCTAGCCGTCGAATTTCCTTAGCGCCGGGAGTGGCTTCCGCTAGTCCTTCTTCTTCGTTACTTCCTTCTCCGTTACGGGTATTACGGCCCCCGCTATCGTATCGTAAGGTAGCATTAAACTACCGATTAGTAGGCCGGCCCCTCCTCGTATATATATCCTTACCATCTCCTCTAGCTTTTATATTAAGGCCCCGAACTAGCTTATTAGCTATTAGATCTATTGCTAGCTTGCTTAAACCTAGTGGCTCGTTTTAACGGCCCCCGCCTATAGTAAGAGGATCGCTTATTCGACCCTTATTTAAATATCGGCCTCTCCTAGCCCTCCCTCCTAAGCCCCTTAAGCGTAGCCCCCTTACGCCGGGTAGGCTTCTTACTCGCGCTATATCGTAGTTAGCGAGTCTCTTCCTAGGTCGTATAACCTTATCTAAAAGGAGCTTTAGATATATTAAGGGCCTATATACACTTAGCTTAGTAGCACGTAGCCGAATAAATATTTATCTAAAGCTAAAGAGGGAAGGGGGAAATCTCTATTTAGGCTACGTAGCTCCGTACTATATAGGGGTCGCTTAAGCAGCCCGTACTTAGGTCGAGTTCGGGTCGAAGTCGGGCTAAGTTCGGGTGGAGCTCTATACGACTTTGGCTATATATCGGCCCGACTCTTAGTTATCCGCTATAGTGCAACCACAGCTCTTCTTACGGCATAGCCCGTAATAGTAACGCACGCTTTTATAAAGATAGCTAAAAAGGGGTTAGTAATATAAGTTATATACGCTTAAGCGGCGGATACGGCTTAAATATATATAAGCTTAGTTTTAATAGCCCCGGAAAACTATAAGCGTATTATCGCTTAATAAGCGGCCTATATATATATAGTAAGAGATCTTACGTTTAGTACCGCGGCGAGCTTAAGCGTCCTTATCCTTAATATCTTAGCTTAGTAACTTAAGGAGAAGGCCTATATTAAGATTAAAAAAAGTAACTTTTTTTTTAAGTATAGCGATAGCAATAATAATAGCTTAATAATAGTAAAGAGGCGGAGGCACGTTAAAGATAGGTCGGCGGATAGGAAATAAGCGAGTATAATAAATAAGCGCGTCTTTAATAAGAAAGAAGAAAGGCGTGCTTAAGCGCGCGGCGCGTAAGAGGCTTTATCCTTAAGACTACGAGCGGGATTAGTAACCGGGAGGCGCGGCGCGAACGTATAACGGGCTTAATTAAGAATACGCGCGCACTTTAAGGTGCCGAATTCTTATTAAAGGAGCCCGCCTTAGGCCTACTCTTTAAGGCCGCGTTACCCGCGGCTAAGGCGCGGGACGGAACCCCACTTACCCCCCCCGCCCTTACGCTAAGGGGGCGGCCAAAGGAGGATAAAAGATAGGCTACTACCTATACCTTAAGTCCGGAGCTTTAAGGATCCGGGCCGCGGGCCGCCTAGGTTAAAGGCGGCTTAAGCCTAACTAGGCCGCGTCGAACTGCCTAGCGAGCGGGATATGCTCGCGGCGGAAGGCGCACCCCCCCTTATTTCCTTATATAAAGTTATAAGACCTCGTGCGAGGCGGACTAGCTACGAAAGAGGGGAGGTTTTACCCTAAGCACTTTAGTTTTTCCCTCCTATTTTAAAAACACTAAATTTCTAAAAACCTAGATTAAGTCCTTAGCGTAAACTTAATAATAATAATAATATAGTATATAGTCGGGCTAGGTATTATATACGGTCGGGCGAGGTTTATTATACCTTTATACTTAAGCTAATTATAAAGGAGTATTTTAAAAGTCTTAACTATATAATTTTCACGCTAGTCTTATTTAAGATCGGGCATTCTTAAATAGGCAGGTGGCGGCCCGATTAGGACTAGCGTGTATAGCTACATAGACAAGACTTTTAAAATGCTCCTTTATATAGCGTAGAGCTTAACCAACCCTCTATAAAAGCTGCGCTGACCACGGTACTAAAGTGGGTCTATGGTCGGATGAGGGGGGGGGGGGGAGGGTCAGCTGAGCTACACACTCGCCGGCTCCGGGCCGAAGTTGGGCTGCGCTGCATGTCAGCATAAGAGCACTCGAGCTCTTGAGGTAAACGGGTTGACGTCTTCCTGTCCGTCTCACCCGCCGCCACGCATGCACCATCTGGCACGATGCGTTTGCGGGCAAGGCGATCACCCAATGCTTCGAGACTTGCGCCAATGAGGCACATGAAGGATGGGCCCGTCCAGGCCCGTCTATCCAGGCGTGTCACGTCCTTGTAGACGGAACGGGACGCCTGGTGACGGTTGGCCAAGGCATGGCCAAATTACCACTTCAGGCAGCAGGGTCGTTTGCTTACTCTCGTACTTGGCATCTGCCAACAGATGGAGTCCCTGCACACAGCACGTGTACGCGCGCTTCTGCGCAACACGCCGTTGCGGAGCATGTTCATGGCGGGAGGTTGATGTCAAGGCCGTTGCATGTCTGGATGATTCGTCGACGTCCGGGAGCACGCGGCGGCTCAGAGAGAGAGAGGGCGAACGCAGCGAGCTGGCGGCAAGCTTTCTCAGCCATTGGCGGCGTCTGGCAGGCGATGAGAGGCGGCGGCAGACGAAACCACGGACCCAGAATCACGTACTGATGGTCGTTATACTGTAGGTGGTCTATTCATACCCGGTACGCATCCATGGCGCAACACAATTGCGCGGGGACCCTTTGCCGCCTCAATCAATGGCTTGAGAAATCATACCATGTCTAGAACCTTAATCGCGCCAGTCTCTCTCCGGAGATGCAAGCAGACGGACAAATCAAGACGGACAAATCAAGACAGACAGGAGCGCAACAAGAAGAAACGCGGATAGAGACAGACCAAGGCGGGACTGATGATTGTCTTGGACGTGCCTGGCGCATCTCGTTGGCCAAGGCTCGTAGGCTGCTGGGGGCCCGCCCGCCTGGCAGCGGAGCACAGCCGCCCGAGTCGAGACTGTTCTGTGCCTGTTTTGGTGTGGACGACGACATGCACTGTATGAGGCCCGCAGTGAACCGTGCTGAGCCTTGGATTATCTCAACCCTGTGTGTGTTCTGACGAGCAAGAGCAAGAGCGAGTAAAGTTGCGATTGGTGCCCTTTTGCCCTTCAAAGGGTCAGTGTCGCGTCGGGCTGTTACACGGCATGCAGCAGATGATTGGGCCATCCATCCACAGGAACACGCGACGTGCCTCTGCGTGACCACCGATGGCAGAGGCGTCCTCAGGAGAGGGAGGCGATTGAAATGGGAGACGCGTGCATATGAAGTCTAGGATGTATACTTGTGTACATTCGTGTCCCTGCCGTGCCTATTCGTACCTTCCCTACCAAACAGGTAGGTTAGGTACCTAGGTAGGGAGGG